>WBNM01012292.1:184494-295931 GCA_013399055.1 Ramphastos sulfuratus
AAAAAAAAAAAAGAAAATGAGCAGAGAACATTAAACCCATATTTTTCTTGGTTCAGCAAAGTTTTGGCATTAAAGTCATTAGTTTAAAAAAAAGTATATATATACATATATATAATATAAATGGTTTAATGTTCTGTGGTGTATATTTCCTCATTCAGATATGAAGTTAACAGCTTTTAGTAATGGCTGTAGCATTGCCCATAACTTACAGAACTTATGGGGAGTAGAGGAGGTGGATTTTTGTCATTAGTTGTAGCTAATGGGGCTATTTATAATAGAATCATTATCCCCGGAAAGACACGGCTTTTAACTCCCTGCCGGGGGGATCTGGCTCAGCCCCCTTTGCCTTTCCCAGCTGAGGAAGGGCCAAACAGAGCAGAGCTGGAGGGAGACAGCCTGCCAGCGTGCTGCCCCCTCCATGGCCAGCAGTGCCTGCTCATGGGTCTGACTGATCCCTTCTTGCCTCCTCCAGGGCTGTAGCCCCTGCCTGGCCCTTCTGTTCTCCCCTGTGGGCAGCATTTGCTGGCTGAGGATGCCAGAGCTGCTCCCAGTGCCTGCTGCTGGTACCCACAGGGAAGCAGGGGGCAAAAGGAGAGATGCCAGAGGATGGATTGCCTTTCCTGGTGACTTTGTCCAAAGCCAGTGCTGGCTGCAGCAGGCCCTGGTGCTGCCCAGCCAAGATGCCCAAGTCCTGTCTCATGCCATCTTTCCCCAGCTCCCACTCTTCTGGGGCCTGTGTTTTGCAGAAGAGGTTTTGGCACTGGGACAGAGAATCAAGCCAGTCCTGTCTCGGCCCCACAGCCACCTCCAGGGATTGCCCAATGGCTGCAGTGAGCAGAGATGCTTCCAGCTGGAACCAGAGGTTCCAAACAGCCCCAGCTTCTTCCATGCAGTCCCTCATGCTTGTCCCTGTCTCCTGTATCCTCAGCCTTAACCAAAGCTTCCATCTGGCCTGGTTATTTGTTGATTTTTCTTTTATTTTCAGGACCCAAGAAACAGATACTGATCCATTTCCCAAGGCAAATGTGTGTGCCTGTGTGCTGACTTCTCCCAGCCCTGCCCCAAGCAGTCACAGGATGCCAGCTCCCAGATGACAGAATAGAGGGAGATAAAGAAGCTCATCTTCCCCACTCCTGTGGGGAGGTGAAGGTCCTGCCAAGCAGATCCCACCTGGCAGCACAGCATAGCTGGAGCATTCTAAGACAGTCTGGAAAGGGTGGTGGATGAAGGGTTTGGAGGTGGGACCCCAGTGTTGCTGGGGCATTTCCAGAGACTGAAGGACTGGGGAGGCAGGATGGATGCTTTGGGGGGTGATGATCCCATCACCACTTCCCTGCCCAGAGTTTGGTGCTGTTGTGCAGAGCACAGCTGCTCTCCTCAGCATCTTCCAAGTGATTTCAGAAGGGTCCTGCTGCACCCGGAAAAAAAAAAAAGCCACCAAACCAGATTAAGTGATCTGTATCTTGGCAAAATATGCCAGTTCTTGAGAGTTTTCCAATTCTCTAAACTCATTGCACTGTGGTGGCCCTTGAGACCAGAGAGCTGCAGCCTCTTCCACTCAGGAGCTCATCCCTGCAGAGCTCTTGGGGTCCAGAGGGAGCCAAGGCACCCTGGGAGGGTCCTGCCTCCCAGGTGAGGCTGAAAGCAGGGGAAGAGGCTGCAGCAATGGGTGTCACTGCTGGGTAACCCTCCAGCCAGCAGCACTCAGCCAGGGGAAGAGCAACCACATTGAGCTTGGGTCTGGGTTTGTCAAGGGGGAAGAATTGAGGATGGAGGGATTGGCTAGGCTGTGAGTGCCACCCATCTGGGGCTCAGAGATCGATTCAAAGAGGGTGCAGTGGGTAGGTTTGAGAGGCAGCCAGGAAGAGAGAGAGAGCAGGTCACCCCACTCTTCCTTGGAAATAGGTCCCAGGTGGGAGCCAGGCTTTCTGGCGGGTGTTGTGGACCAGCTGTGAGCTCCATGTACATATGTGTAAAACCATATGTAACTAGTCACTGGTTCCTTGTTTTGGGGGTTATTTTTCTGGTTTTGTTTGGTTGTTTAAATTGTAAATCCATCCCCTCTTTTCAAGGGCAGGGGGGCTGCAGGGGGAAGGCTGGGGAGAGAGGCATCCTGGTTTGTAACAGGTATCTGCCGCTTCCCCTCTTCTGTAATGAGTTTAAATGAGTTAAAAAGAAAAAGAAGGAAAAAAAAAAAAAAAAGGAAAAAAAAAAAAAGAAACTATTGGAGTTACCTATCTTTGCCCAAAGAATCCCAGTTGCACAAAGCGATATTCCGGTGTGTCGATGATTGTGTGTCGGTGTATATTATACAAAGAGGTACTTGTCACTCCCGTTTGTAAACTACATTTGACATTAATTAAACAAGTATAAATCTTCTCGGGCGCTTTCCGCCTTTCTGTGTTTCCCCTTGCAGGTGAGAGGCAGTGGAGAAGACACTTCCCCAGGCAGCCCACAGACCCTGGATGTGGGTCATGTCCCAAAGGAGAGCCCTGGCCCTATTTAGGGTGCAGGGACAGATGCAGAGACAGATGCAGAGAGGTGCTGGGGTGAGACCCCTGCTAGTCCCCCTAGGAGGTGTGGCAGGTGTCCACCCCCTTGCAGTGATGCATTCTGCTTCACTACGACCGGGGTCCCCCAACTGTAGAGCCGGGAGGGCAGGGCAAAGGGCACGCCGCAGGGGACACCCCTGTAATGAAGTCTCGTCGGCTGCATTAGTTGGGGGCAGGAGGCGCCCAGCCCCAACAGATCTATAGGTCCCGCATTAGGGGCCGGCAGCCCAGTGTAGGGTTACCCCTGACAACAGGGGCCAGGAAGCTGCCGGGGAGGGGCGGGGAGAGGTTGGGCTCCCCGGGCCCGGCGCCGACGCGTTTGGTTTACAAACATCTTGCAGACGGGTCGATGGAGTACGTTCAAACGTCTCCCTACAGCCGTGTCCGCTGGGGTGGGGGCAGCAGGGATGTCAGGGACCTCTTTCCATCTGCGGTGGCAGGGATGGGGAAAGGGGTGGTGGATTGGGCAGGGAGCAGCAGAGGATCGCGGCCCAGAAGGGGCCTGAGGCGATGGCGAGGGGCGGGAACCGTCTCCCGCCCTCGCTCCCTCCCCACACACCCCGCAGCAGGCTGCTAATATTTTATTTAAAATATCTTTAGGAAGCGGAGGGCCGTGATGTATCGGATGTATTGAGAAAATGCTAATGCGTAATAGCGTGTGTCAGGGGCCTCGTTCATCACCCCCTGCCGCCTTCTGGGGGATCCATATCTAATTAACAGTAATGAATGAGGGAGCCCACCTAATGACAGCCCGCCAGTTTGTTATGGAAATTAGGCAATCCCATTAGGCAAAACACTTAATTAAACAAACTGCTCCGAGTGGAGGCCGGAGCAGGATGGGCACAGGCCGTTTGGGGGACCCAGCCCCCCATACGTCAGGTGTGGGGCACAAAGGCTGTTGCGGCCCCACAGAGCTGGGTGCCCATGATCAAGCCCAGCAGGGGGAGGCTGGGGGAGCCGTGAGGGACCCACCAGGGGAGTTCTGGCTGGCGAGGGGGCAGGGAAGGAGCAGCAGGGTGGATCGCTGCCCTCTCGTCTCTCCAGCACGTCGATGGGCACAGAGGCAGCAGAGGCCAAACACAGATTTCCAATCAAACCTGTGTACTTGGCTCCTGCTCTATTGACACTGAAGCAAGAAGGGCTCAAGGTTAATTCCTTATCAATACCCTATTGTCAGGTCATTCATCACCCGGGGAGGGCAGAGGCTGCCCAAGCTTACCCTGCCCCAGTTCTCCCCGTAGGTTTGAGAGGGTAACCAAAGGATGCCACCTACATCTCTGCCCACCCCAGGCCTGCCCAGGCAGCCCAGGGGTACTAGGGCAGGCTTGCAGCCATGTGAGATGTGGAGACAAGGGCTCAAGTTCAAAGGAAAGGGACGAGTGATGCCGGGCAGGCTGACCAAGCAGCTGCTGGGTGAGGCCGTGCCTCCTTTGTCCATGACCCGGGCTGGATGCAGGACCTGTGCAAAGAGTGTAGAGCAGGCTGTATCGGGTGGTTCAGGCAGTGGCTGTACTCCCCCTTTATACTATCACGTTTGCTAACTGCCCCCCAGGCCTTCAGCCTTGTGTGCTGGCTGTCCTGTCAGCCTTTCCAGAGAGCAGCACCGAGCAGCTCCCTCCCCAGGGCTGGGAGCTACAGGGAATCCAAGGGAGCCTCACAGTCACACTTCGTGGGATTTCCAGGAGCTGGGCCATGGTCTGTTTACCACAGATAGGGCTATCTATTTTTTAAGCAAATCTATGCACTATCTAGGTGATGGAGAGGGAAGTGGTGCGACCTGGTTTGCAGACAGAGGAAGGGCAATTAAGCTGTTCCTGCTGTTAGACTTTCAGTTTTAATGTTCAATTAAAGCTGAGAAACACTTCTAGCACGACTCGCAGGGGCCGGCAGCTGTAGGGCAGGATGCTGTTCTAGATTAACTCACAAATGTACTTCTTGCCATTGGAGTTTGTTCCTGTTGGTCTTTTTCCTTGCCTTGAGAGGGGACTTTTTGCAGGTGCTCACGAACGGGGCTGAACTACACTGCTGAGGTCTTCAACATCTGCTCTGCTTGCCTCCTAATCCAGGCATTTCACCACGCAAGAAAGAGGGACCCTGCTGCCACCTCGTGGAGTACTGCTCCCTTCCAGTCCCGAGCATCCCACGGTGGGGAAGGCTGTCACAGCTGCCTGCTCCGCTGTGATAGAAGGAGGAGGTGTGAGGCTAGTCTCCCTTTCCAGGAAGAAGCACCTGGAGATGCTTCTTTACATCTCAGGCTGTCCACACTTTTCCATCAGTGGCAGAGCTCTGCCCACGAGTTCCCAAGAGGTACACAGGCAGGGCCTCAGCAGACACAGGATTTACTTCCATGACACAAAAAAGGCAACAGCAGACTTGTTTTAAAACACCATTATTAGGTATGGACACATGACAGTCTCTGCCCGGGGGCTTGGTTTTAATTACTCATACTGCAAGGTGCTTCCCCCCACTCCAAAGGACTGCCCTCATGCCCCTGCTCCACCAGGTCCCCACCACAGCCTCTCCCAGCACCATGGGGCACCCTGGCTGCACGACCACCCTCCAGCCCAGTCACACCACCACTCTGGCTACTAACTAAGCAGCTTTTTCTTCTTTAAAACCTTCCTGTAACATTGCTGCAGCCAGCTCCCTCACAGGGAACACTCACAAGTGGATTTTGTTACTGAAGAAAGGTTAATTTGCAGTCTTGCAAAATGAACCTACCTGGGAAATGCACAATGGCAACAGCAGACTCCTGAGCATCCTCCTCCTCCACCACTGCTGGTGTTTTGCCCATGCTGCTCCACTGTCTGCACACAAGGGCTGGAGAACAAACTATGAACTCTTCAGGCAGAGATTGCAGGTGCCACATCCCACTCCCCACACACTGGACAAGCCCAGGAATACTACATTTTTTCCTTCCAAAGAGCGGACATGCAGCATCCTGAGTTCATCTCAGAGATTTACCTGCAACTGTCAAGATATCCCAGCCTTTGGCTTTCAGTGCCCAGGGTGAAGCTTTTTAGGACACAGACTGCCCCAAACCTGATTCAGGGTTTGAGGCTGTCACTTAAAAAAAAAAAAAAAAAAAAAAAAAGATAAGTAGTAATATTTGGGTCAGTTCTTAGCCATGTGCCTTCAGGCTCCAAGTAATTAACCTTCTGTTTCAAATAACAAGCAACAGAAACAGAGGGCAGAAGGGGGCTGAGCATACACGCTGTACAGGAAAGAAGAGGGCAGTATATCACACAATGCACTTAACACACTGCTCCTAAATGTAATTAAAACTTGCTGGGACACAGTAAACAAAACCCACCCAGAATATTGGTGCTGATGATTTCCTCTATAACCCAGTGGCTTGCTCAAGATCCCCTCTGTTCTTAGAGATGTGCATACACAAATTAGCTCTGAATTTCAAATCAGTTTTGCAGCAGTGGAAACGCCTGTGAGCGGGTTCCTGCTTGTGTGGCACAGGGCAGCTCAGATTGAGGATCTCCAGCAGGTAGCAACCACTCCCCACCCCATGCCCTGGAAAGTGAGAAAGTGGAGCAGAGCTGGACTGAGCTGAGGGAGCAGTGATCCTTGGTGGGCAGGTGAAAGTGGATAGAAGGTGGAGCTGAGGTGGGTGAGGCTCTTCACCATCCCATCGCACAGGGACAGAGGGTTTAACTCCTGCTCCCGCCAGCCATGCACCACAACAGCCAAACTCCTTAAACAGAAGTTCAGTGCCCATGGCAATAAACAGAACAGCAGATTCCCAGCAGCAGCACAACTGTATTAATCCGGAGGTGTATATTATGGAGTGTTTAACTGTTCTGTAAATACTGAACCCAGAGAAACCAGCATGAGGGCAAGTGCTAGTTAAGTAACTCATCACCTCTGCTCCCTGAGAGTTTTTGCAGTACTACAAACAGACTGGATGCTCAGGAGACCCAGCTCAACTCTCCAGGTAGACAGTAAAACAGGTCACAGCCCAGGAGTCATCTCACTGACATCACAAACCAGGGCCTTACTTTGTAGAAAGCTGCAAGATCTCTGGTGGGCTTTCTGGGGATAGGGGACCATGCCTGGACTTCTATTTCACAGTAGAAGCTGAAACTAGGATCACATCTACAGAAGACTGGCCCCCAAGCAACAAGGGCTCCTGTGCCTACAGACAGCTTTTGCTTTAAAGTAACTGAAGACAGACCAGGCCATCAGTTCTTTTTAAGTTTAATTCTCATCTATCCTATACACCCAGTTCACACTTTAATCCCATGTTGGGCACGGTTTTACTCTTCACTTTAACTAAGCTCTGCAACACTGGCCTGCTAAAAGCAGTTGGCTAGCCACTGACCACACCTCACCCTGTGCTTCCTCTTCTGTGAGGCACCAGGCTTTTATTTTAAACTTCAAAATTATTTCAGTGCTTCCCAAGAGACCTCCCTCTCTGTGCTTCAATTCAGAACAGCAAGTGCTCTGTAATTGTGGATGACAGCACCCCAAGGGTGGGCAAGACAAGCACAGCAGCCTACAGACAGCAGACATCTGTAGAAATCCTCATGTTTTTTTATGCTCTTACCTTTTGAGGGCAGCCCCTTGATCAAGAAAAGGCCATATCACAGCCCTCCAGAGCCTGGTCCTGACAGTCTCTGGCAATTTAAAGTTGGCTAATCCTGTCCATCACATTATTAGCTTGCAATGCTGTGACACAACTAATACGTATTAGCAGGCTCTCCTCAGTCTTTATCCCCAATTCTCTGTCACATAAACAACAAAACCCAAATCCAAACATGACTGAAGTGCAGTGCAATGAGCTGCTTTTTCATTAGGTGGAAGGAATTAATTTCTTCTATTACTAATGCACGCTGCATAGACAGCAAAGACTGATCATCTGAGGAGAACATTATGTAGGAAATGTTGAATTTCGTGGTCATTTGTGGGCTGGAAATGATGTAAGAAACACCCAGTATAAATCATAGCTTCATTCTTCTTTCCAGTTCCACCTTTCTGTTTCTGAGATCTTCCCTGTATTTCCAGATGCACAATACAGGCTGTTCAAAGACACACACTAACAAATGAGCAGTTCTCCAAGAAAGCAAAAATACTTGGGAGAACACACAAAAGACTGGGAGGAAGAGAAACAAAACTCACAAGACATTTTAAAAGGTTAACTTAAACCTTTTGGTTGAAGAAGAGAAAAGTTATTACAAACATTTCAGCCCTCATCAAGTATCAGAGCTTTGACTGCTCTGCCTCAGCTGTTCAGTAGGACCACAGGACAGTCTGGTGACAGTGCCTTCCATACAACTTTTCCAGGCCTTACACTTGCTTTCTGGGCCTGATCCCCAGCAAGGACTATAACAAGACCTGGATGCACCAAAATAAAAGTCCTGCAGAGCTGCTTCTGTTTGCCCACTGCAACATAAAAGAAACAGCAGAGACAAAAGAAACAGAGATGAAAGAGCTGTATTGTGAAGTCTGTACAAAGCAACAGAACATACATAGCGGACATGAAAGACAAGAAGAAAACATGAAAAGCAGAGAACAATAGGAGACAGGAAGAAACAAATAACACTCTGTGAAATTCTGATCTGTAACACATCAACTTCAACCATGCTAGGATTTCACTTTCAGTACTTTAAATTAATCCATATCTACTTTCTGCTATAATGTGACTGGCCCAAAAGCCAGCCTGGAGGCTTTCAAACTTTTAGATGGTGAGGAGAAAAAAAAAAACAAAAAAAACAACACCAAAACACAAAACTAAAACCAACAACAGCTAAGAAGTCATTATTTTCCTCTCTGCAAAGCCACAAAGGCAAAAGGGGTGACATTTCCCATCTGAGTAAAGCAAAGGCAAACAGTGGAGGTCATCATACTCCTAAGGAGGTGAGGCCCTGACAGAGTCAGACAGGAAAGTCACACAGAGGTTGCTGTAATAGGTGGGATACACCCGCATGTGGCTGACATGAGCCGAATCCGAGAAGTCTACAGCTTTCACAGAGACACCAAGCTGCTGCCTGGCATCAGCCATCTGCTTCACTTCGCTGGCCTTGATGATGGCATCAGCTTGGGAATAGAGGTAAAGCTCAGGCCACCACGAGGGTGCTTTCAGCAGGGCATCGTAATGGCTCTCGTGGATGAAGCGGGTCAGTGGGTACAGCAGGATCCGCAGCACAACAGCTGTAGTAGCGAAAGCAAGTAAGAGGAAATACTTGAGCAGCACATTCTTGGATACCAAGACAGTTGCCAAGGCACGAAGGCTTCCTTTTAAATTTCTTCTGCCAGGTGCACTATCAAAAATAGTGCCTGCTACTCTGAGGTTCTTGAATGGCTTGTGAGTGTGGAGCGCCTCAACAACATAACGATACAGCATGGCACCACCATTGCTAAAAACATGAAAAAGAACTGGTCTGTTTTCAATGCTGTAGTCAAAGAGCAGCTCCAGGAGTTGCCTGGCTGGGGTCTGGAGGGATCTCATGCCAAAGGTCTCAGAGAAGAATATCATACTCCACGGAGCCGTGTAGCGGATGACAGCGCACCCCTAAGAAAGAGACACACACACACATTTAGACTGTGCAGAAAAGTACAAGGAGTAGACAAGCATCAGTATAAAAGAACATGAAAATTTAGGACAGCTTTCCAACAGAAACCAAAGTGCCAGAAGAAAGTCTTTAATGTCAGTAGCAAGGCACCAATATGAATAGGATGATATGAATCAAAACAGCACGTAGTATCAAGGAAAGGTTTCTGCAGTGGCAAAGGTTTGCATTTGGTAATACATGAGATCCTCTCAAATTCTGTGCTAACTGGCACAGCCCCTGGAGACACTGCCCTCCAAGCTATGGTGAGTCTTCAAGCAGAAGACAAAATCATCTCCCCAAATCACAAACCTTCAGTATAAGTCATTTTGGCAAGCAGGGCCTGCTTTGGTACATATCTGGTTCATGACACTGAAATGAACTAAGAAAAACGAGGAATTTCCTCCTGATCAGTAGTTGTCTGCAGCTGCTTCCAAGACTGACATGATTTTCAAAAGCCTTTCTGAAGTGTTCCAGCTGTAAGCACTAGTTCAAAATATTCAGAATACAGTTCTTTCGTTTCAGCCCTTACAGTTAAGGCCTTACACTTAGCTGTAGATTGGGAAACAGGGTCTTGAAGTTTCTAAATAAAGCAGATGGAACTACATTTACAACACTTTAGATCTTTTCTATCACCTAAACTCACTGAATTACACACTGACAAGCACAAGGCAAAGGCATCAAGACAGCCATCTTGTCCAAAGCTCCCTAAACAGTGAACAAGGAAGAAGAGGATATCAAGTTCTTAAATCAAAGTCTGTTTTGCCATTGTTGCAGCCACTACCTCATTAGGGAGCTAAGAAAACCTCTCTCATTGCAATCACCCTTCTGGTAAAAAAAGTATTTTCAAAGCAGTTGGCATGTTGCCATATAACATGCTCCTTGACTGTTCAGCAGCCTCTCTTAATCACAACAGTCAATTAACAACCAATTCTTCACTACAACAACGCAATTCATGACTCTTGCACCAGATTATACATTAACAATGAATGTCTTAAGGTACAAACTTTGCACCTATAGTGGAAACAAGGCTCTTGTAAGCTGACCAAAATAAAAAACAAACCTCATGTTTCACCAGGTCCCCATACCGTAAGTTGGGGTCATTCCAGTAAAATACACTATTAGGAAAGAAAATATCATAACTTGGGGAACTAAGCATCACACAGATCTCTCTAGTTCAAGCACAAGGAGTTCCTAGTGAGCAAGTACAACTGTCACAGGATTCCTGTATAAAATTAGTTAAAATTCCTGTATAAAATTAGACAGGATAAAATTAGTTAAAATCATAATGTTTAGATGAATCATCTAAATGAAGGAGGAGAAGCCAAAGGAACAACAGACACTGATATGTTCTGCCAGTCCTCAGCCCAGCATTGCCAAGTTTGTGCTGTGGCCTGTTAGCAAGCAGTAAACACATAATCTTTCCTCAACATGTTTAGCTGTTTGGAAAGCTAACAAGTTCATGTAATTTCTGAATAATCTTGCTATTTTAACAGCCTTAAAATACTCCAGTGACTCACAAAAGTTTATGCAAGGAAGTATTTTTGTTTCGGCTACAACCACGAAGATGACATCAGCAGCTTTTAGATAACGCTGCCTGGGCTGCAAAAGACAAGGAGCTTCCAGTGACAAGAGAACTGGACACTCACTCACAAGGACTCTTCAGACTCAGAGAGGCATTAGAACTATTTTACGTACATGCAGAAAAGAGGTAGTTTCTCAGAGACCTGCATGACGGTGTCAGGAAAATACGAATAAGCTGCTCACCTTCTGACTGTAGATTGCGCTGTATTTGGCCAGGTATTTGTCCTGGCAGCCTGCCCAGCCTAGAAGGATCACCACAGGCTGGCCATCTGTAGGCCCTCTCTCTGAAACAAATCAAAAGACAATTGTTCTCTGGTCTGCCAGCTTCACCACTACTTTAAACTGTACTAACACCTCAGGCAGCAATGAACACTGCCTCGTCCCGGTTTCGGTACGCAGGTGTGCTCAAAAGGACAGCAGATTAAATCTCTGCTGCTTCCCAAAGTTCTCCACTGACATGAAGTACGGCAATCGCAATGGGGGACAGAGACACCCTCCTCACACGTCCTAGGACCTGGGGGAGCATGAGCGATTGCTGCCAACTTCCAGCAGGAAAAGGGTGGCATCCTGCTGTCCAGCAACAACCTGACACAAGCGTCTTCATGGCATGCTCCTCCCACACTCCGACGGGTCCCCGAGGCTGGGTCACCCCTCCCCGCCCTCAGAAGCCCCACAAGTCCAGTTCCGCCCTCTCCACCCTCAGGAGCTCCCCAGGTCCCGCTTCCCACTCTCCATCTTCGGGAGCCCCCCCGGTCCAGCTCGTCTCCATCCATCCTCAGGAATCCCCCAGGCCATCCCCCTCCTTCCACCCCCAGGGCCTCCCTGGACCGCTCGTTCCCGCACCGCGAGCCTCCCCCGGCGCCAGCTCCACCACCGCCTCCAGCCCGCGGGCCCCCATCGCGGCTCCCTGCCGCCTCACACTCCACCACCGCTTCCGTTCTCCCCACCGGAAGCTCCGCCTCCTTTCCCACCCTGCAGCCAATGGCAAAAGCATCCACCACGCCTCCTCCTCCGTCCCTGCCCCTCCCCGCCTCCCACTTCCTTAGCAACGCGCCCTTAGCACCTGGCCTGGGCCGGGCGCCCCGCCCACTGGTGGAGAAAACGGACCCACCCATTGGGCAGGGGCAGAGCAAACGTCCGGCCGCGATTGGCTCTCCCGTGGTGCCAGTTAGTTTGCGGAGCATCCGCCCCCTCGGGGAAGGTGAGAGGGAGTGAAGGGCAGAGGCGGGCGCTGCGGTTGGGGCGGTCGTAGGGCCTGGGAGGGGCGAGGCGAGGCGAGGTGAGGTGTTTTGTAGCTCCTGGACTGACGGTGGCAGCGGGATAGGATGGGGTGTTGATCCTAAGCTGGGCATTTGGGTCCGGAGGGTAAACATGGGGGATGGAGTCAGGCACTGTCCGAGGAAACTGTAAAGCCTGGGGTGGGTTTTGGGGCGTTGGGGAGCACAGGGCATGTGGTTGGACTGGATCGTGCCCAGTAGGGTGGTCGGGCCTGGAGTGAGCGATATTGAGGCTGCAGTGGATTATGCGAATAGGAGCGGGGACGAGCTTAGTGCTAGGCTTAGGCTTTTGGCCAAGCTTAACAGTGGAGCTGGGAGGCAGGACATGTAGGTAAGAGAGAGGCAGCTGGGACCGTGGGTCGACAGGGGCTGAGTATAAGGCGTTGGAGTACACAGAGGAAGGTAAATTGTGTGTGAGGAGGTTTGTGGATGACTTGGAAGTATGCCAGGAGAGGGTGAAACCTGATAAAACCGAAGCTCTAGGTTTTGCTTGAGGCTGGGCACAACCTTGTTGTTGCAAGATACAAAGGTAATGCCAAATCACCACTGCTTGTCCTTCCATGAGTCCAAGGCTATCAGTTTCTGGCACTTCACATGGCTGAGGCTGACACAGCAGCAGTCTGCCTTTTGATCTCAATCTGATGATTTAGCTGAACTCTGAATGTAAAGAACTGCTGAATTGCCAGAGCCAGTTCCTAAATCACTTGTGTTATTCTTGGCAGAAATAAAACACTGCCCTAACCCAGCCTTGTTTTGATTATTAGATGCAATAGACAGGGGCAGCAGGCCAGCACTGTGGAGAGCAGAATTTGAAGCCAACAAACAGGAGTTATACGCTGATGGTAGCACTGACAAACAACTCAGGCAAGTCATTTAACTTCCCTGTATCTGTGTATTCCTGTATGTAAGCTGGTCATGGTAAAAATACTCATGTACATTTTCAGGAAAGCTTGCAGTGTCGGCTTAAAGACTACTATGTCAGCAGATGCTGTTATTATAGCAGCCAGGGACAGACACCACTGTATCCTCTGAATCCTCATGTGATCACTGTTTCAGACTCTTTTTTGTTTTGCTTTTTTTTTTTTTCATTGATTCATAGGCAAGCCCTTTGTATCACTAAAATCCTCACGTCTAGAAGCTGGTGTTGGTATTTCTGAATAGCAGGGGGTTACTGCAGCTTTACAATAAATGTAGGATAGCATTACACCACAAGCATCTTAAACATAAATATGGAAGCATTAATTTAGAATCAATTTTGGGATGTTTCAGACTGTAAAGTTCTGTTAACTAGATCTCTGTTGAGGACAGAGGAGCACTTTATGGGACTGTAAATTTCATGCAAAGAGTCTCTGTGAAATACAGATTCCTCCTACACAGTAGCTGTTCTCTCGATATCAATCATATGTCTTACAAGTAATGTTTCACAAATATTCTGTAAATCACAGGAAAATGCTTGCAATAATGTGAAATATGACTTTCACTTGACTGTTTCACCAGAGGCCCCTAACAGGCCATTCTCCTGTCAGCACTAACATTTGTTATGGCTAATAACATTTTCAATCACAACTATTTTGGGAAAATGGATTTATTTTAAACCTGCTTCCCCTCAAAGGAGATCCTGAAAATGCCCTGCCAAGGACACAAGCTCCTTACAGTGCATGGACCATTAACTCCCAAATTAAATTTCCTCTCATCTTAATTCTCAAACATTGTTTCTTAGACAGCTTTTTGAAGACTTTGTTTATTTGGTTTCTGGCACTGATGTACATGTTCATTTCTTGGTCATTGTGTTCAATCTGGTTCATATAATAGCAATAGAATGTTCCTTTTGACCAGGTATCTTGGGGATGTTTTGTAACCAAATTGGAATTTTGGTCCAGATTCTAGGATAAAAGGCTTAAAAACTTTGTAGATAGGAAATTGGTGATCTTGGCAACTTGTATTACATTCAAGAAAACTTCTTACTCTGAAACCCAAAGATTTTATATAATGTTAACTTTTTTACTCTTAATTCTTACTTTAAATAAAACATAAAATGATGCTTTTTGTAGATGGAGAGTCCAACAACTGTATTAGACAAGGTGTGAATTCCTTTGTTATCCTCAGGCGTGTTGATACAGCTTGGTGGAGGACAGTGCACCTGTGTTAATGTACCTGTCTGTGACCTTGTCCCTCTTTCAATGTATGTACACTGATGTTTAACTCTCAGGCTCCTTGATGTTGGTCAGTGTCTTAAAGCCAAACACTCATGTCAGTGCAATTCTCACCCACCTGAATGAGCAGAGAGCTTAATCCTCTGACATTTCATCTCCCCCTTCACATTTTTCAAGATGGAATAGGGGACATCACACTGAGCCAACTGTGTGCCAGAGTAATTTGGCAAAATAAGGATATCTAAGGATTGCACACGCCTGTGTGAAGGGATCGAAAGAAACACAGACAAGGCATCTTTCTGGAGCTTCTGTATTCTTGCCTATAGTTTTTACCACTTCAGGATTTTTTAGATTATTTAAAAACATGTCAAAGAAAATAGATAGGGAAAAAAAAAAAAAAAAACAGCAAATGTCAATCATGCCAGAGTCCCAAAGCACTGCCCTATTGCCAAGCCAAGCACATCGTCCTGGAGTGGATGTGGGCCCAGTTTATCATATGAGCAAGGGCTTGCTGCACAAACAGGCATTTACCACCCCCCTGACCTTGTCACTCCCCATAAATACATACCTATTTGTGCTCTCATTTCACACTATTTATTCTCTGTCAGGTCAGATATGAGATGCAGTGTTCATATCATGAGGCCAGTGAGAAACCATGACTGGACTAATGGGTAAAATCAAAATTACTTTATTAACAGAGCAGAGAAGAGAGCTCCTGTGGTGCAGCCACCTGCCATGGAAGATAGTATCAAATCTGCTGCAGATGCATTGTGCAGCTTCAGACATAGCAGAACTCTTCTTTTGCCTCCATTTTCCTATCTATGAAATTACTATAAAGGAAAATTACATTAAATTCATGATTAGTAAGTGCTTTAATATTATTTGCCAGAGATTTTTAATGTGATTCTGGTGGTAATTCCTTAATACATACTTTTTCTTATCTGCAAATCCTTTTTTTATCTTCTTTCTCACTTTTCTCTAGGCAGAAGAGAAGTCATGACTTCTGTCAAAGAGCAGGAAGCCAGCAGGAAGCTCATGATTTTCTTGCAGGAATGGGCTAGTGCCCACCAAGTTGCCTGAAGCCACATCCTGAACAACTTCATTGAAAGCAATGATGGCAAGGCAGGAGCAGAGCCAGAGTCCTCCCAGGGCACCAGCTTGTTTCTGTCTCATCTAACAGCATAGCTCAGAATGACATATCTGTTTCCTTGGACAGCTGCAAGTGGTGTGTGGTAGTGGAATGGAGAAAAGGGGAACGTTCTCTACTGAAAATTTTTGGAAAAGACAAGTTTCTGTATGGAGATATCCATATCCAGCAATGGCTTAAAAAAGCAACTGGCTACCTAAAGACAGAACTGAATGGAAAAACATGTAACCTGTCTCTCAGAAACCTGGAATTAATGTTTTATCTCATATTGGGATGAGCATACTGCCTCTGCCTGCCTGTAAGAGGAATGTCTATGCTCTCCTGGAGAGAAAGTACCAAGTTCAGGCCTTTACATTGTCAAAGGCAGGTTGGGGGACACTACCATGGTCTGTAAATCTCTCCCTAGTCTTGTCAAACAGCTCCATGTAGAGTACATGCCTTAACAAGCCTTTCAAGTCCATCAATATCTTTGTGTCTGCTGTAAATGGGTGAGTATGGAATGTTTTTGTGTGAGAGTTGCAGTAGGGAAGGCAAATAGATGAGCAGATGAAAAAAAATAAGCCCTTGGCTGTCTTTTGGGACAGCTGTACAAGCCTCAGTGAGGCCTCAAAACCAAATCCACTGCCTATGCATGTCTCCGGAGCCACTGGGGAGCTGGCAGGATGTGTGGTGAGAGCCCGAGTGCAGAGATGGTGCTTTCTGTGCCCATGGCTCAGTGTCTAAAATGAGAAAACGGGAACTGGTGACCTGCTGGCCGCAAAACACAGTACAGGTGGGCATCTGCCTCTGCACTGAGTCACAGCCTCCATGTGTTCACTGCCCAGGCACTAAGCACCCACTGCAGTGAGGCAGGAGGTGACAGTTCCCAGGGGCACAGCATAGTGACATAAGAAGATCAGCTTAGAGACAGGTGACACTTCTGGCCTTGTTCCCCATGGCCTTGCAGGCACAGATACCTTACTGAATTTCTGGAGATTGGAGGTGTCATGCTTCTGGAAATACTGGGACTGAACCACCCTGGTGCTACTTGCTGCATTGAGCCGCTCCCTTCCCTCCACCTGCTGGATGGCAGAACGCTGCAGCTTCCCTGGCTGGAAGGAGTTCAGAGTCATGACTGTTGTTGAGCAGTTGCATTTCAGCCCCCTTCTGAGTTTTTAATGAGCTGACTTTCTTTACAATCATTTCTTTTGATGTGATGTTGCTGTCATGCTGGCTGCAAGTGCTCCAGTTAAACCACAAACCAATTTCCATTTTTACCTGCAGCACTGACCTACTGCAAACTTTCCCAGCCTTCCACTCTTGGGGTGGAAGGCATTTGCAGCTTGTGTCTTTTTAGAAAAAGAACTTGAGCTTTTTTTTTTCCTGTGGGTTGTTTTTTTTTTTTTTTTTCCTTTTCTTTCTCCTGGGCAGTTCAAGTCAAACCTCATTAGTTGTTCTGTAGTTCAGATGACAGAGTCTATGGGGTGATACCTGCTTTCCTCCAACAGAGATGAAGCAACAGAATCCTTAGCAGCAGTGTTGGCATCCCAGTGGCAGGCTTTCTGCTTGTGTAAATGTCCACAGAAATGCCTTCACCACCTACTCCATCCGAGAATTCTGCCAACTGTTTTTCCAGTTGGCAGAGTGGCTTCTGACAAGCACAAAGAACTTTTCTCCTGGCTTCTGTTCTTCAAGACAGATTTTGAGTGGGCTGTAGTGCTGGGTTTACTCAGGGGTGACAGTGAAACAGATGACATGGGTGACCCAAACTCATCCAGGCACAAAACTTGCCATCTTTCTCTGTGCGCAGGAATGGAATCCCTCATGAAGTTCCTGCTCATTTCCAAGTCCACAGAGGCACAAGAAGATGTGAAGGTTCTGCTGGACTCCTTGAGCTGCAGGAACCCCAAGTACCAGAATCAAGTCTACAAAGGCCTCATTGCAGCATTACTGTGCAGCTGGCCCTGCAGACACTGAGATCATGCAGGTGAGCAGCAGGCCATTTTGGGGGGGGACACTAAAGAGCATTGACACTAAAGGGCAAATCCTTCCTGCTCTGGTAGGACCTGTGCTGGTCTCTTTGTTATTGGGGGCTGCAGTGCTGGGAAAGAGACAGCTTTTAGTACTGTGTGAAGACTGTCCCTGACATTCTGCCATTGTGGCCCCCGTGGTGGGAGAGGCACTCTCTGTCCTAGTGGAGCATGCTGGGCTCAGCTCACCTGGAGTTCCAGCACGAAGGCAGGACCCATCTGATCACCCTGGGTGGTGGTTGAGGAGGTTTAGGGAAGCCTCTGGCTGTGGTTACTTGGATGGCTCTTGGCGGGCCGGGCCATGGGCCGTTCATTAGCATGTGGTCATTATTATTCATCTAATTTGCATAGTCAGAGCTGCGCCATGAAGCGACTCCCGGTAATGCTATTCGCAGGTCCCGTGGGGCTGTTGACGTTAACTGGAGCCCATATGTACCGCCAGGAAAACGGGGCCGGGCCAGGCAAAGGTGGCAAGGAACGGGAGGGCTGTGGAGTTAGGGTCACCATGTCCTACGGAGCGACAGACGGGGGTCGGTCCTTTTGCGGGAATTGACCAACGGTATACTCTGGTTTCTCTTCAAATCGCATAAATCTTTCGCCTTTTACTAAAGATTTCCGTGGAGAGGAACAGACACGAGTGATGATCAATTTTTTAAGGCTCCACTTCGGTGGAGCTATCCCTTTCCCAGTCAAAAGCAGAGTGAATAACGCAGTGGCTATTTAAGTTACCAGCACGAGCTAGCGAGATGTGGGCGACTCCCAGCGGCGCAGATTGAAGGAAGTATGTGAGCGCTTTTTAGGCCTGAGAGAGAAAGGCTGTGTTGCAAGGGTCACCCCTATTGCTGACCCCCTGCTTCGGCCGTTCTCCACCGCCGCTATCCGAGCTGGGGCGGCCACCTCATTAGCCTCGTCCGGTGGGCGAGTCCGGATGATACAGCCGGATGCGGGCTCCGGCAGTTAGCTGCGGACTTGGCCCGGGCGCGGCCATACTGTCACCGCAGCGCTGTCCCGGGCGCTCCAGCCCCGCCCGACCGGCTGCGCTGGACTCCTGCCTGAGCCTAGTCGCTAGAGCCCTGGGGCTCACTGCCGTGCGCGGAGCACGGCCGCCTTCTCCCTTTCCGCCGTAATTGGTCCGCGACGACGAACAAGGCACGGGGCCGTACGATGCTCTTCCTCAGAGCCGATTTCTTGCCATTGCGCAATCTGCCAACAAGCACGATACAGCCGACGAGCCGACCCGAGCCGAGCCGAGCCCAACCCAGACGCGGCGGCGACGACTTTCCCCACCCTCCCGGGTCCCGGCCCGCCCTGTCTTACTCTGCCGTTATTAGTATGCCCCGCCTCAGCAAGGCTGTGCTTAGCATACACCCAGGGTGCAGTGCGGGGCTGCGCCGAGCCGGTCCCGATGGGCAAAGCCGCCCCGAGATAGAGAGACCGATGGGCTGAAGCCGATCCAAGGTGTCGGTAGCCGTAGTGAGCCTCTGTAAGACCGAGTGGGACGACTGCGGTCGGAGGGGGTCGCCGTGTCCTTTGAGGCGGCAGCCAGGGATGGGTACATTGCGCTAAAAAGCACAGCTCATACTCTGGTTTCTCTTCAGATCGTATAAATCTTTCGCCTTTTACTAAAGATTTCCGTGGAGAGGAACAAGTACGAGTGTTGATGAATTTTTTGAGGCTTCACTTCGGTGAAGCTATCCCTGTGTTGGTTGAAAAGTAGAATTGACGAGATCTGAGAGGGGCTGGAGTGTTACCTCTAAACGGGCTTAGGGGCTATGTGGCTGGTAGGGGTAATGGCTTGATACGCCGATGGTTGCGCCTAATGGGCAACATACGGGCACTGCTGAGGTGTTGGTTTATTAACAAAGTGGTGCAAGTTTGGGTGTTAGGCACTCACACGCAAAGCTGGCACACCTCCCCAAAATTTCCTTTGTATTGCATACAAATTCTTTGTCACCGAATTACCCATTCGGCTTACAGCTTCTTTGCCTTCAATTAAAACAACGGTATCAACGTAATGATAGTGTATGTGCTGAGAGTAGTGGTCTTAGAGGCAAGGGTGTGTGTCTCAGCTCAATGGTGTGTGTATTAGGGTTATAACGATATGTTAATGAGCAAAATTCGCTCATTATGAACATAAGTTACACACTTTTACATCTTCAATTTCTTCTGTTCACAAAAAGTTCTTGTTTCTTTAGGTCTTGGTGTCATAGAATCATAGAATGCATTGGGTTGGAAAGGATCCACAAAAGGTCTTCTTGTCCAATCCCCCTGCAATGAGCAGGGAGTAGCTCTAATTAGCTCAGAGCCCCATCAAGTTTGACTTTGAATGTCTCCAGGGATGATGCCTCGACCACATCTCTGGGCAACCTGTTCCAGTATTTTCTACCTTCATTGTGAAGAACTTCCTCCTTATGTCTAACCTAAATCTACTCTGCTCTATTTTATAATCTGCTCCTTGTCCTATTTATAGTCATTGATGTCTAAACAGGCCCTCCCCAGTCTTCCTGTAGGTCCCCTTCAGATATTGAAATGCTGCTATCAGGTTTCCCTGGAGCTTTCTTTTCTTCAGGCTGAACAACCCCAGCTCTTTATTTAAACATTTTTTTCACTGTAAGGGTGACAGGACACTGGAACAGGCTACCCAGGGTGAGTTGTGGAGTCTCCCTCTCTGGAGATATTCAGAACCCGCCTAAACGTGTTCCTGTGTGATCTGGTATAGGTGATCCTGCTCTGGCAGGGGGATTGGACTGGATGAGCTTTCCAAGTCCTTTCCAGCCTCTGACATTCTGTGATTCTATGAACTCTCATAGCAGGTCTTAGCAGAAGTGCTACAGGTGCTCATTTTTGTAGCCCTTCTCTGGACCCTCTCCAGCATGTCTAGAGGTGCCTTCCTACAATCGTTTGGTTTTTTTTTCACTCTGATAAGAACTTCCAGCACAGGCTAGGCATCATCAATCTGGGGGCTACCCTTCAAGAGCATACTTGTTAGCACGGCGTGCACGGTTTATTCAAACTAACCAGCTTTACACCATAAAGCCCCTGATCAATGGTTCTCCTTAGAAGAACAACGCAGTATTATTTAACCTTAAACCTAGGCATTTACTCGAACAGTTTCCCTTGGGGAACAGCGAACCTGCGCAGTCGCGGGACCGGTTCCCGGGAAAGCACCGCCTCCCCGCACTCCTGCCCCCGTCCGTGCCGCCGCAAGCGGCCCGAGCCGACGTCTCATTAGCATGTGCCTCATTAGCATGCGATTGTTTTGCATACCCAGGGTGCACCGCGGCTCCCCTCTACCCTCGCCGAGGTTCCCCACCGGGATTTGTCCTGGTCCGAGCTCCGAATGTCCACAGCCGGTGCGTCTGCGGTGGGGACAGCCGGGCTGAGGGCCGTCGGGCCGGGAGCACTGATGGTCCAGGTTTGTCGCTCTGACCTATAGGGCTTGCGGCGGGCGGGCGGTGCGCCGGGGGCGGAGTTGCAATTTATACTCTGGTTTCTCTTCAGATCGTATAAATCTTTCGCCTTTTACTAAAGATTTCCGTGGAGAGGAACAAGTACGAGTGTCGATGAATTTTTTGAGGCTCCACTTCGGTGGAGCTACCCATTCACTGGTTAAAAATAGAAGCAGTAGATAGGCTGGCTGCTGAAGCGGCAGGGTTTCTGGCCCGCCCTTCAGCACAGTACGCGAGGTCTTGGGCTGACAGCGGTTTCTCTCTCTTCCAGCTATCCAGCTGCTGAAGGCCTTCCTGGCTCACGGGGTCTAGCCAGCTCTGCTGAGGGCCACCCAGGAAGAAAGTGTTTAGTTTCTGCAAAGAGACCACTCAAGGTAAATGAGTTGACCATGGTGTCCGAGCACACAGCAGCCCACGGCCTACCAGGCTAACCTGTTTATCCCAAGGTCGCTCACCTATTTCTGCAGGGCATAGCCATGGCCATGACTCAAAGGGGAGGAGGTGCAGGGGACCCTTGCAGGTTGAGGTGAGGACCACTCCAGCAAAAGCTACAGGTGGAGCACAGCACTAACACTAGTGTGCAGGCCTGCAGAGACCCGCAGAGGGCTGCTCAGTGAAGAACAGTCCCACCCCTGGATGTTTCCTCCTCAGACTCAGCATAGCGGGCCACAGGGACATGTGGGCATTGCACACAGGTCCTTGCAGAACGCTAGATGTGATATGTAGCCACAGGGTTTCCCTAAGGCTGTGTGCTGAAAAAAAGGATATCCTCTTTCATGCCAACAGTGTAACACAATCTCTCCTCCCTTCTAACAGCTTAGAAGTGTTTCAAAGCATTGTTCTCACTTTCCTTATGCAGACCCAGCTGCACTTTGCATGGGAGCCTGTGCTGATGTACATTCAGCAGGCACCTACTGCAAAAAATCATTGGGTAAGAAGCTGCAGCAAAATGTACAGGACCATAAAAGAGATTTTAGAGAAGTGTCTTCCTTTGGGTAGCGAATGGCTGAGACAGGTTCCACCCAGGGAGCATGTTCTGTCACTGCTCTCTGGTGGAGCACCCCAGCATTGGTAAGGCTCCTGTACCAGACTGTTCAGAGATGGAATGTGGTCAGGAATGGGGCAGAGTCACTGTCTGCAGGTTAACAGTGCTCACACTCTCCCCGATGCTGATACCGGAGCTACCTATTTATATGTAGATGCAGAATCCCATCTGCTCTGGCCGTGGGTGCTGTCACAGTGTCCCTTTTGTGGCAGGACCTGGAAGCAATGCATGTGTCCTGCCCCTGTGCAGGGCTAAAGGGTGCTGTATTGCTTAAGTCCACAGTGTTCGTTGCATAGATGGGAGTCACAGTGACAGTTAAATAGCCTTAACATCAGCCACCCAACGGTGCTTATGACTGACTGTGGAATTAAGGAAATTCTGCCATTTACACTAAAATTCATTCCTTCAGTATGAATTTCCTGCATTGTCCACAAGATAGCACTCTCAGAACACCTTTCACAGAAAAACAGAAGACAGAAAGCCTTTGATGGGTATGGATACATATAGGAGTGTCTTTCAGGGACACAGAACTAATGTTGGTGATGTTTGAGTTCTGGGACTTATAGTCACACAAGAAACTTGCTAGACTTGAATACACACCAAGAAGCTCCTGCTCATCATCAAACAATCAGTTCATAGCCAGCCCACATGTTACATAATTGCTAATCCATGCACAGCCAAACATTTTTGGTTTGAGACTCTCCCCTCAGTTGGTGCCACCATGGCAGGGTGGGAGCACATAATTTTCCCTTGGAGCTTTAGTCATTGCAGCATATTAGCCAAGGAGTCGTCAGAAATGGCTGAAGAGCTGATCCAGCTGAAAATGGTACATGACCTGATGATTGCTTGGAGAACTTGGATCATGTGGTGAGACACAGACATGTCAGCATGCCTCTGGAGGTGACCATGATGGTACCTGGCAGTGGGACATGATAGCACAGGGCCTGTTTCCAGAATGGCTCCTTACACTGGATTTTTTTCTAAGCCTAGCAGACAGGCTTATTCACCAAGGAAGCAGTGACACTTCCTTCAGGCAAGAGTTGTGTTTTCCTTACTGGTCTGCCTTTTGCCTGCTACCCACCACATACAGAGTGCTGCAAAATCAGGGTTGCCTCTCACTTCTGTTCCACCCTTAAACTTCCTAGAGTTAAAGGTTTACAAACCTACCTGGTGATACAGGGCATCAGTGCACCTTTCCTCTGAGCAGACACCAGCAGCAGAGCAGAATGAAGCCCCTGACAACTACTGCACTGCACTCACTTGCTCTGAAACACCCTCCCACCTGTTTGAGGTGGGAACTGGCATTGGGGCAGGGCAGGAGGCACATGGAGTGGCTTAAGCACAGAACCATAAGTTCCTGTTAGTCCATTTATGAAGTACCAGCAGTAGCACCAGCACTAAAGGAGGCAGCCCTGAGACACTGGTGTGTGATACAGGTTAATTGTAGCCACAACCATGCAGCTCTTCTGCACACTCACATCCCTTCTCCCTGTACACCATCTCTGCGTTCTGTTGCACTATTTTGTCAACACATTTTCTTTTGTGGCAGAGTGCATAAAGAAGGCAGGAGGAAAGTTCCAGCACTTCATGGTAAATATGCCTCCCAGACGGTTTGAGCACCCCTTGGACCTCAAGTCTGTTTCACAGGAAGGCAGAGACAATAAGCCAAGCCTCCCCTTTGAAGAATGTTGACCTTCCATGTCAGTGAGGAAAATAATTGTGGACTCAGAGAGAACAAAGGAATCTTGCACTCCTGCTTCCTTTGTGATAGTGGGAACTTGGTGGAAGAAGTGAGCTAAAGAGCCATTAAACCAAGAGGTAACTTGAGCTCCTCCAAATCAGGTCCCTCCTGATTCTGGATCCTGGTGTAGATAGACAGGTGAGTAAGCAACAGCAGAGTTGAGGGAGGGAAGGCAGAACAAACAAGGGGCAGCCTTCTGTTTCTTACACCCAGGCCCATCACTACTTGTCCTAAAGATGCCACAGGGTAACTGGATAATTCAAGTGCAGTAACATCTTGTGCTTGCCCACATCCTGTTAAGATCCTAACTCTCTTGCTGCCTTTTCTGGGACAGTCCTAAGACCTGGTACACAAAAATGGATCCAGTCTAAGATCTGGCTTCCATTATGGCAGGCAGCCCCAGAAACACAGTAAATACACAGTCCACAGGTGTACAGATCTAGGGTGCAGTCACTTAAGTTACACCCTCTTCAGAGGGAGAAAGCAGCTCAGGAAGCAGAGTAGCATTAGGGTCTAGGGAAAAGAGTAATGGTAGAAATAGGCCTTTGTAATCTGATGTTTGTGTAGCTGCATCCTGTGTGGCTTGACCCAGAGCTCAGAGAGCTGTTTTGTCTCTTCAGAGCCAAACCATTGAGCAAGCTGAAGAAACAAGAAACAGGGCAGCAGCACATGCCTCCCGTATCTCCTCCCCAAGGAGGACATGTTGTGTGAGGGCACCTGGACCCAGGTTATACACAAGAGTCATGACAGCACCAAGCCAGTGGCCAGCCTTACACTTCTGCCCTCAAATACGGATTTTGATGGGCTACTGAACGCATGTATTGTTTCATAGTAGCAATGGGAAATATAGGCAAGAAAACATGTAGATAGCTCCAGCATGTTACTGCAAGTCCTAAGTGAACTCTAGTGGTACAAAGGAGTCTCACATGCCCACTCCTACTTACCTGATATCATAAAAGCTGAGCCACTTACTACATGCTCAGTAGGTACCCTCTAAACCAGCTTCCCCCTAGCTAGGAAAGTTCTACCCAGCAGGATCTCAAAATTCAGAGGGAAAAATCTGAGTGATTTTAGTGTAAACAGTCTTTACACTTCAAATAAGAAGAAACTTCATCCAAGAAATCAGCCTCTCTACAACACCAGTCAGTCTTTATGAGCTGCTAGACTTTACCAAAATCAGCACAAAAGATATTCTAAGATCAAAAATTAAATCCAGGAGCATTTATTTATTTATTAAACTTCTTAAAATACTGTTTTTTGCAGTTACATATAGTCCATTTTCTCACTGGAAGTCAGACTTACAACAGTTTTGCAGTGTTTCAAGCACATCTGTAGAGATTATATGCACATTAGAAAACTGTACACATGGATCTAGTTCTATCAGAGATCACCATTGTCACTACCACAGGGCCAGCTGCTAGACACATCTAGCAAATTCTCAGGCCCCTCTCCAAGCCTTGCAGGAGGAGCTTGTTTCTAGCACTCTGCCAAGTACCCCCATACCAGGCCATGAAGAGAAAGACAGGTTGCTTTATTCCCTGCCCTCAGGCACACAGGACTCACAGACAGTCTACCACATGTAAAACAGGAGTTACACAAACCACCAAACATACAAGACATACTACAGATGACTGCTTGTGAACCAGGTTTTGCTGCATTCACTAACGCCTCTGCCAGTTCATCTGCTTGCTGGCTTGCTCTTCCAGCTGCATGGCAACTCCCAGGGCATCCAGTGTTTCTGTAAAAGAACAGTGACAGGGTAACTTATCACCTGAAAACTGAACTCCCCAACCCAGCTGGTCTCACTGAGGAGCTCAGCAGGGCCCTGCAAGGGCCACAGAGGGAGGTGAATTGGGCAAGAACTGCTCAGCCAGCCTCAAATCCTGCATGGTCCCATAAAGCTCTTCAGCTGTACTTGCTCTTTTCTACTCAATTCCCAAGACTAATTTGCAGTTCAAACTAGGTGCAAGCATCCAGGCATCCCAGAATGCCAAGTTTCCCTGGCCTATAAGGCAGAGAGGGTAGCAGGACATTTAGTCTTGTTCTCTTGGTGACTAGAGGAATACAGCTTCTGGGCTGCATCTGAGATGGGAGGACAACCAGAACTGCTTAAGGAAAAAGTCACTACTTCAGGTTAACAATTTCCTCTGATGCCAGAATTTTCAGCCTCATTTGAAAGCCCAAAACCCTCACAGCCCTGTTTGAGACAAAGACCACTCCAAATAACAGCTGACATGACAAAGCCCAAGCTATTGTAATGGTGGCAGAAGAATAGCAGTTACCAA
Source organism: Ramphastos sulfuratus (assembly GCA_013399055.1). Taxonomy (NCBI): domain Eukaryota; kingdom Metazoa; phylum Chordata; class Aves; order Piciformes; family Ramphastidae; genus Ramphastos; species Ramphastos sulfuratus. The sequence goes on from WBNM01012292.1 coordinate 210,297, forward strand.
TGCAGCCTCCCTTCTCCCAACCAGGCAGTCTGTGTCAAGCCCACACATCTGCCTTGCTATTTTTCCACCATTGCTTGAACCACCATGGTCCAAACAAGGCAGACAGTGCTCAAGGAGCTAGTCAGTCTCCAAACTAAGGCAGAACTGAACAACAGTTGGAGGGATTTTGTTACATGTTAATGCTCCATACCAAAGCAAAGGCATGCCAAATGCAAGTGCTGGCAGTCATGGCACCTCAGAATATGCCTAGCAGGCACTTGTAAGTGGATGGGTGTTAAGGCCTTATATCCATGAAAACAGGAGTTGAAGTGGTAGAACATGGCACTAGAATTTATTTTATAAAGTCTGGGTTTTGGCCAAGGCAAAAAAAGGTAAACTATATAACCAACTAGCCAAATAGACTTCAGCTCACCTGCACTTGGTGGCTATTGCATCCTGCTGTTTTATATGGCAGTGCAAAGCAAGTGGAAGTTACTAGCCAAAAATCACTTTTGAAAGTACAGACAACAGGACATTAAATAATCATCTCTATAATTACTGACAAAAGTGATCCAAACTAAGCTATGCAGGACTGGATGCTCAAACACCCACAGGATGCTGGTGTTACTTTCACATTTTTTTTCCAGAGATTAGTAACAGTGCTAGTCAGAGACAGGCACTAACATACCTCTGACTTGAAGGAAGTTTTCTGAGCTCTCCTCTACAAAGTGCTTTGCTGTGCTCACAAAGGTCTTGAGGTCATAGTCTGGTTTCTCTGCAGTTCTCAAGAGGTACTCCAGTTCAGTAGCCATTCTCTATATTTACAAGGAAAATAGTGATAAGAAATTGAATCTCAAGAAATTGAATTAGTTTCTTCAGATCTGGCATGCAGAGCTGAGATTCTACAGACTAGTACCAGTCAATGTTCATTAGCAGCAAGCAGAGGTTGCTAGTTGGAGGAAAAGGTGGCTGGTTGGCCACAAGCACTTAAATGCCCCAGATTAATGCAGGAAACCACAACGAGGAAGAGAGAACGCTACTGACAGCATCTCACAGTACAGCCCACAGCTGACAGCAACAGCTGGCTCAGACAAGACAAGGTCCTGTCATTGTGTAGCAGGGAGCCTGGGATGGGCTTACCTCTAATACCGGTCTCAGTTCTCTAAGCTGTTCTACAGCCTTGTCCTCACATTCAGCAATTTGAGTCATAGCCTCACCCAAGTTGAACATGTGAGGAGAGATACCTTCCTCCTCATCCTTGGAGAGCTGCAAGAAACAGCCCAAGTAAGAACAGCAGGTCGTTCCCAGCTTTCAGAGGTGTTCAGCCTACTGCACACACGTACATTGCATTGGAAACCTGAGCCTTCTCCACTGGTCTCATTTTCTTCAGTCTCCATCTGATTCTGTGCTTCACTAACTCCATTATGAGGGCTAAGCTCCTTCACTCTGCAATAAGATGATTTGTTACTCAAACCATTGCTCCAGCAGTTTCAGGACTACAGAATCAGAAAAAAAGTTACTGCAATCAGTCAGCACTCAGCAAGAAACATTCAGCTGCACTTCAAAGGTTGCATATGAATCACCCTCAGAACAAGCCCACATGAGCAAAACACCCAGAGCCCTGTGGGAAGGAAAGCCCAGAGACGTTTGTTGCCATGCCCTGTCTAAGACCTCTGCTGAAGAGACATGCAAGCACACAATGCTAACTGCCAGCAAAACCATCCACAGAAGCCATCTTCTATGTAAGCTTGGCCTGTCGTAACCAAGTAAGAATTTAGTATGGAAATAAAAGGAATAAGGTTCACATTTCCTTAGCCACTGTGCCAAAAAGTGTCTGTAATAAGGATGAAAGTCATGGCTGCTGACATGGCACCAGAGGTAGATGCCAGCTGTCAGACACCAGATGGGTATTTTGTTCCAGTTACTAGTGTCAGCTTCACAGTGAGTTACTCCCCATCCTCCATCCCCCTTCACATAACTTGAACTTGCCTTGTACACTGGCTAAGAATCCAGCAGTCCCAGCTCAAGACTGGAATGTTACTGAAGCGCACTAAGTGAGAAGTTGCATTTTGTCCTGTACTTTCAGGTGAGCAAGACTCACTATCCACCAGAAGAAAAAGGCAACTTCAATCCAGAAACAAATATGGGAGTATGTCAGCGTTCCTGAATGCTGATGACAATCACCACACCTCCTTTCAGAGTGGAATGTTTTCCAGGAAGGAGCCAAACTGTCCTTTATGAACTAAATGAAGGAAAGCTACCAAACTGTAAACATTCAAGTGTCATCTTGTTAACATATGACAACAATCAGTAGTCTTTTTACTGGCCACCTCACCAAAAAGTGTAGGGGCGCATATGGCAGAGACCAAGAGGTACTCATTGCTCTGTCACAGGGTTCCAAGTACCAGCAACACCCCTCCCCAGGGAAACTTGGGGCTCAGTCCCTGCAAATCTACTTCGGCCTGCAGGTAGCCAAAGTCAGCCATGGGACATTCAAAACACTCCCACCATCTGCTTAAAAACACATGAGTTCTCCAGGCCCTTCAGATTTCACCCAAAGTCTCCAAGGTGCCTTACCCTACTAGCTCATAACAAAGTCCAAGACCACCAGGTGTTTTGTGCCATCTGTATGGCCATGCCAGGGACACATTCTTAGCACACCCTCACAAATGGGACCCAAAGTACTACAAAAAGTAAAGGGCATATAGGTTACCATTCAGGATAGGGTAAACTGAACAAAACCCAAGGCAGTCTGAAGTCTAGCCTGAGAGATTCCTCCTCTGAGGGAGAGGCGTTAGTCATGGTCTCACAATCTCTATTTTGCCTCACAAGGAGAACACAGGTTAGTTTCATAAAACAGCTCCAAGCTAATTTGTTCCTAACAAACAACTTCCAACTTGCAAATACAAGCAATAACAAGAAGAAAATTTGAAACTCCAAAATATAAGAAACTAGCCAAATATCTTCTGCAACAAGAGTAGAACCCCCATGTCAGAAAGGCCATTACCTGTCAGCATATCTCAGTGTGTTTAAGGTGTACTCGCATGAACTCATCCCTGGAGAAATCATTGCTATCTGCGAACAGAAGAAAGACCTCAGTGACTCCAAGAGCTGTTTTTTGCTCATGTTAGTAGCCCCACAGATCTCTCTAGAGAGCTGGGCCATAGTTAGGGCGAAGGGTCAGAGTTCAGACATTGTCAAGTCCATTTTCTTTCACAGCTTCTAGGATATGCCAATGGCCCTGTATCCCATTTTCCATTGGTTTTGTGTACCCCCACTGCTCTGCAAAGGAAGCAAAGCCCTTTGCAAGCACACTAGGCTCTGCAATAGACACACTGCTTGAAAGTTTTCTGCAGCCTTGCTTCAACTGAGGCTGAGCACAGCTCACCAGTTTTTGACACCAGTTGCCAAGGGTGAGTGGAGGAGAAAAGCTACAAGACTTCTTTTGCAGGGTACTGACACTTTGAAGTCAAACTCCCCTCACTCTAGAAGAGCATGCAGCTGTTTGGTCAAGTTGCAAAGCCCATAAGCACTGCTTGTGATTGTGCCATGCACTCACCATACAGGTCCTTGAGTTTGTTCCTATGAAAGAGTCTCTTAGCACCTGGGTCAGCTTGCTCTCTCGGAAAGGGGTATGAGATTTGTTCTGCCCCAAAGCTCGGATACACTCCTAAGAAAAGACAGGTCTTGTGAGTGCAGTACCTGCATTTCTTCTCAAACAGCTCTGCAAGCTGTCAACCACCAATTGCTGGTAAACAAAACAGGCTGGAGAATCCAAGTGCTTCATAGCCTTTTAAATATACTCCAAGTATGTCAGCTGGTATAGCAGTCATATGCCAAAAAAGACAACTTGAATGAAGCTTGAAATGGCTGTTCCAGTGTCTGGCCTGACAAGACCACACTATTTTCCTGGAAACACTATAAATTGAAGTACACACCATTTCTCCTGGTTGTTAACACACTAAACCAGGAGCTTCTTGGCTGTTCTTATCCCTTGCATTGGAAAGAAACCCCAGAGTTGAACAAAATGCATGTGCAGATTTAGCACTGTTTGCTCCTTGAGCTATAGCTCACCTTCAAAGACAGCAAGCTCTTATTGATTTCTGCAGCTTCCATGCGTGTCTGCCAGTCAGCACTACACGTGTCTGCACCCCTTTCGTTTCCTGCCAGATCCACCAAGGAAAATTTGCCAATCAGTTTCCCTCTTTGGCGTACTAGGATTTGGAAGCAGGCGTGTGACCGTGAAGAGCTGGCATTTGCAAAGGTCTGCCCAGATGTCCTACAGCAGAGATGCAAACAAGTGTTAGAACTGCATCACAGAAGACAATAGGTCCTGACAGCGTTAGACAAAACATGCAGCTATGCAGTTAAGTTGTTTAACTTCCCAGGTTTTATCCCACACATTAATACTTTAAGTTTGCATGAATTATTATGGAATTACCTCTGGTAAGAGCACAAAAGAACAGCTATGAGAAATATGAACCTGCATCCCAGTTGTAGATATTTAGAAGTGACTTAAGCTGCCTGTCTCAACTCACCCACCCTGCATTGCAGTCCCTGACTGCTAGCACCTTACACTGGAAGACATTTTCAAGCACACTATCTCCCTGCCTCAGAGCAGGCCACGTGTTATTTTCCTAATGCATCTGCCATTATACAGTAATCTCAGCCAAGCTCTCCAGTGAACAGCATTAGCTGTGCCTAGCGCATTATAATCCTGGTAAATCCCCATTTCCAGCCAAGCTGGCTTGGCACACACCTCTGCTGTAGACCTGCACCTGCCCCATCACTGTAAGATACAGACTGGAGTCCTGGAATTACTAAAAACCTTCATGTGACCTTCACTGGCATTTATTCCCTGAGCAGATTGGCATATTCGTGGTCCTGTTTGCACCCCTGCTGCTAAGAGACAGGAAAGGAGGCTGTCCTGGAGTGAGGTAGGAGTCTGAAACATTGAACAGTTCTTGCCTGAATCATCAGCCAAAAAGCAGCATGCACAGGAGTGCTGAATAAGTTTGCAGGATGTGCATACCTGCACTTGCAATGTAATACAGAAGCCAAGAAGTTCTTATTTGCCTTGTCATGTTTCCATAGCAGTTGCAACTTAAAACAGACAAGAATTAGTAATACAGATTTTTAGCTCCTGATTAAAAGGATACCAGTATGATGGTAGAGTTGCCCTGACCACAACATTCCTGCCAACATAATGAGCCAAGTCTATGGCTGCCCCTTGACATCTGCTCCCAGGGATTCTTCAACAACATCCCTGAAGGACGTGCAGCATTTTTATTGCCATTGCAGTAGCCCATCTGGCTACTAGCCAAAGCATTTTCACAGCTCTAGGTTGATGCCACCTGCCCTTCCTTGAGTGCATAAGCCCACAGGGCTTGTGCTCTTGTAAACTGGTAATTTCTAGAACACAGCAAGACTGCTCAGTTTAGCTGTGGCACCAGGGCAGCCATCTCATTCTAGCAGTGTTCTTGGAGTTACATGAGGATAGCCCCTGCCCATGGCAGACAGGTTGATTATCTCTGAGGTCCCTCTCCCAGCCCAAGCCATTCTATGATGTATGGGCCATGAGCTCTGACCTTCTCTATAGAAGCAGGCTAAACCCATTTCTGCTAGACCTTTATTCTGTAGCTGTTTTGTACTCATGCAGAGGTCCTTCTCAATACCTGCCTATTACTGGGAATAACATGGATCCACAGATTGCTGTGGATTGGAAGAGACTCTCAAAGGTCACCTTGTCCCTCCCTCCTGCAGTCAGCAGAGACACCTCCAACTATAGCAGGCTCCTTCTGTTTTAGTACCTGTAGCTGGTGCTTTGACACTTGTTCTTTTATAGAAATGGAGATACAACAGAATGACAACTTATTGGTTTTAAGGCACCAAACCTGCAGGCACTGCCAATCTCAATCATTCTGATGACATCCTCAGCACAGTTGACTTGTCTCTCTTGGAGGCCAACAACCTGGACCTGCTGCTTGCCATCCTCCAGGACTCGAAGCTTTGCCTTCTTATTCAAGAGGTCAAACACCTATAGTCAAGCAATAAGATTGAAGCAAAATGTGGACAAAGTCTCCTGGTAAATATTTTGTGCTGTTTTTATAGACAGCACCTTTACCATAGCCTTCCAGCTATCAAAAGACTTCAGGTCAAGATTTAAGAAGTCTTACCTTTCCATTGTAAATTTCAAAGAAAGTCACATAGATTTCCATGTTCTGATATCTGTACCTGGGCTGGTTTAGGAGGAGGAAGACATCTTGTGCTAGTGAGGAAAGGACAAAGTTCAGTTAATGAGTTTAAAGCATGTTCTAGCTGCCACTTGATCTACTTTCAAACACTTGTGCAGCCACAGGCAGTGTCTAGCAGCTGAATGACAATCATCCTAAACAAATGCTAGTGAAACCAGTAGCACTATGCTACCACCTGGAGAACAGCTTTGGCTGCATCCTCCTCCAGGGAGTGAAAACACAGGGAGATAAAGAAGTGTCAGTTGCTAATGTCACCTGCAGACAGCCATCCTTGCTGATGAGAGAGAATACTGGGATCCACTAGTGTTTTGGACAGGCCCAGGAAAGTCATGTTTGTGCTTCAAGCACTTGTGGAAAGCCTAGAAAACAGGCATCCCAGAGCACCTGTTTTGCTGCTGTTTGGAGACAATATACTAAATCAGTTAACCCTTTGGCTGGATCCAGAGCAGCTTTTCACAGTTAGACATTAATCTTAGAACTGAAAAGCAAAGACTTTCCCTCAGGGCCAGTCATAACTAACTTTCAAAGACTAGCAGACAGTTGCTCGTTTCAACTGCTTGCTATACAGAGCAGTTTATAAAAAGGAAAGGTAGTGGAAGTCAGGGTTTATGGCATATCAGACACACATTTCTAGGCATATCAGAAAACATATCAAGCATCTAACACAGTAAGAAATAAAAACAGTCCTGTGCTTTCTGTATAACAAGCCTGATATCAGAAATGGGTAGAGTTGTTGCATTCAAGACAGGTTATTTCCAGACACTATCTTTGGTCTGAGGCAACAGCAAGGCAGAAGAAATTAAATGATTCAGCCCAGCAAGTGCCAAAATTACAAAATATGTCATCTCTTTATCTCAGAAGCAAATAGAACTTTTGGTGAGTTGTATGGATCTAGAAACTTACAGGCTGGGTGGGAAAATATTTTGTGAAAGTGAGAAAAAGTTTTTTAAAAAAAAAAAAAAAATCGTACCTCCTGCAACAACCACCACTAATTATTAATGAAAACAAGTACTTCATGCATCTTTTACTGGAAACACTTCAAGTGACTGTAAATAACTAGATCTTGCATAAAGAAAAGCAAGCAGTAATTTGATTTTTGTATCTAAGAAAGAATCCACTTACATGCAAAAGCATATATGCCCTTTGACGCATTCTGTGTCTTCCCAGAGAAGTCTCCACCCATAGTCTGTGGAGAGAAAAGGCCAACTGTGGTACAAGCAAGTCAGGCTACCTGATTTTAGTCCCAAGAACATATTAGGAAGTTACCATATACAGATGCTCAAATATCATTGACATGATTAGAACACAGTGCAGTTCAGGACAAAATGAGTTTGCTACTTCCCTAACAGTTCAAAAAGAGGAGCTGGACTATACAAAGCAACAGGTGAATGCCTGTAAGGCTCTGCAATACAGAGTCAAAGTGGTTGTTCCTTCAAGATGGAATGTGTGGCCTTGACAGTGCAACCTAACAGCCTCTGGTCAGAAGACACAATGCCTCACTTTGTAGGACGTAGGTTGAGTACCAGATACCAGAACACATCAAGCTTCCAGAGCAGCCAATACCTTTAACTCCTTTGACTAAGGTACCTTTTATGCCAACAAAAATTTCAGTTGGTGTAACCTTTCTAGTGACTTGCTCTACCACTGATATATGAAACAGTCAATTATTTAAGATACAGCTCAATCCCATGGCATGTTCTCTCAGTATACTAGAGTTTAATATGCAGTGTTCCAGTCTTAAGGTACAGCTATTGTCTTTGCATTAATTCTGCACCCTAGAATCAGGAAGGGAAAGAAACTTTGTTCCCTGTTATTTTAGTGTCTCACAGCTTTATCCCTGTAAGGAAGCTCAGATGAGCAGGTTTGTCTGCCTATTCCAGTGCAATTAAGGCAGACTATGTCCAAACTTCTGTAAGCTTCCACATTTCCTTCTGTGTTACTGGAAGAGATCTACAGCTCACTACATGCACTAATGATAGCCTAAAACCTGCCTCTAACATTGGAATGACGGCAAGTGTCTAATTACCCAAATCGGCAGGCTAGCCTAGTGCAGTGCAGTTCACTATGGTTTGAGGTAAAGGCAGAAGACAGATCAAGAGAGCAGATCTGACTCCACTATCATGCTGTGAGGGAAGTCTCCCACTTTCCTTCTCTAGAGCTTTCAGAAGAAAGTTAAAAAGACAGCTGCTGAAAATTAAGAGTACAGCACAATCTTCAGGTCTCTTGAAACTGCAACTCAGACTGAAAGGAGTGGTTAGAAAGTGAACAGACTAATTTGCCCACCTCATAAACAATACCATTTTACTTTTAATGTTTATGTGCAACAAGAAGCTTATTCTTATATAATCCAAAAGTCTTTGAAACACCTTCAAGCTCAAAATGCAGCACAGAAAAGAGCTTTTGTCTGTCTCTGCCCCACTTTGCAGGCTGGAGTTAAGCAGCAGCCATTTGAGGCAAGGAATAACCATGACACGTCAAGGCACCATAAGAATACCAGCTATGGGGGGATTTTAGTGCAATTTTCCTTACAACCTGAAAGGAAATGGACCAATACATAAAAATACAGGAAAAAAGAAACCATGAACAACTGACAGCATTAGCTTTAAGACAATAAAACCAAGATCCAAACTCCTTATACAATCCTACTTTTTATGAACTTTAAAGGGCCTTTAAAGTACATTAGACAGAGCTAGAAAGTTTGAGACCTTGGAGAAAAACTTACATGTGTCTTGCCACTGCCTGTCTGGCCATATGCAAAGCATGTTGCCTTCCCACCCTCGAAGATGGTCTCTACAAGAGGTCTAGCAGTGAACCTGGATATTCAATTCAGAAGGTACAAAACTGTTAAGGCAAGTATTCCACAACCTGCTCCATCAGTTTTCTTAAAGAAAAGCAAATTAAAGCAAATCTGTAGGAAATCAGCAAGGCCATAACAAAAATAAACTTTACACTTTTCGGTCCTCCAATTTCCTCTGAAGAGGGTTTTAGTGTATTTCAGGTAGCAGATCCTTTAAGTCAGGATGCCATCTAGTCATAACTCTACACTTTTATCTTGCAAGACACTCCCAATGAGAAGGAGGCATTACCTGTACACCATTTCATTAGAAGAAGTTTCATCAAATGCAAAGTCAAATCTAAATGTTTGGGTTTCAAGGTATTTTGTTAGATCCACTTTCTGCTTTGGTTCATGCACCAGCAGGACACACTTGCTCTGAACAGTAATCACATCACATTCATTTTTTGAACGTTCTGTTGACGAAAAAAAAAGGCCCTCAGTTTTAACAAGAATTAGCAATGTCACACTGCTCCAAGCCACAGCTGATGGTGCACTCACCTTGTTTATTGAGAGGGCGCTTCCTCACACAGACACTGATCCTGTGCTGTTCTATCTGAAAAGGAAACAAGTAATAATTATTTCTGTAATATTAAGTAGGTGTAATTGTGAAAGATCTGAAACATCTGCTTTTCCATATGCTGAGCAGCAATGCCTCTGCTACTGATCAGACCTACTCATGCAGGGATGCAAGTCTTAGAGCCTGTTCAGTATAGAATACTACAAAAATTGACCTTCAAGTAGCTTGCTCCAACATATGCTTGGAGACCAGTGCCAAGTGGCACCCTCAGGGGCCAGTGCTGGGACCAGTGCCCTTTGACATCTTTGTCAGTGACACGGACAAAGGAATCAGTGCACCCTCAGCAAGTTTGCAGATGACACCAAGCTGTGGGGAACAGTCGACTTGCTAGACGGCAGGGATCCATCCAGAAACACCTGGACAGGCTGGAGAGGTGAGCCCAGGCCAACCTCATGAAATTCAACAAGGCACCCGGGTAGGCACAGTCCCAAGCACAACTCCAGGCTGGGTGGTGAATGGCTGAGAGCAGCCCTGAGGAAGAGGACCTGGGGGTCTGGGGTGATGAAAAGCTCAACATGAACCTGCAGTGTNGGAAATGCTGCTATGCTATAGCAAGTGCCCCAAATATTCTGTATCAGAATTAGTAACAAGTTTAGCCCTTAACCAGCTTTCTAGAAAAATCTGTTATCAGTACCACATCTATGGTCAAATTCAGCTAAATAAATTATTCTGGTTTACCCTTGAGGTAATTTTTGACCTGAGTTTCCGAGGTGCAGTGATGCACCAAATTGCTTGTAGGCCAAGATCTTCAGTAAAAAGACATGTCTACAGATTGTGGGTAGTAGCCTCAATATTTACTTACTGGGTCAATCATAGATACTGGATGGCAGTCTAAAGTTGCTTTGAATTCCTTTATCATCTGTGCAAACTCCCAATTTGGACAGTTGCTGTCAAATTCCTGCACAGAAAAAACAACGCATGTTAAGATAATGAACCTGCTACAGCAAAAGCGCCACAGCACACATTAAGCAACCAGCTGTACACAACTAGAGATATTTCACAAGATTCAGAACTTCAAAACTAGAATCAGCCCATCCTTAGGTACAGCTCTGTAAGAACAAAATTTGTCAAAGACATGTTTTGGTTTCAGCTACTGTGATACACTAGTGAGAAGAAATTCTGTAGGAGAGTGTATTGTAGAATACTCCACCTGTGCACGTTTTGCCCTGGTTTCATTATTTTGAGCTCTCCTTTCTTCTCTCTTGCTTTTCCTTTTCTCCATTGCTGTCACAATGCTAGGTCTTCTCTGAACTAGATAATAAAAACATTTCCTTAGATTAAATCATCATACTAGGCTTGAAGCACAATACACATTTCAACTTTTCCACATTGCTGACAGATCAACTTGTACAGAAATGGTTGTTAATTTTGCAGCACTTCCAAAACCATCTCTACCTACCACAGGTACTGCCAAAGAAGTCATGCTACCACTTTAAAGCCAAGCCAGCATTTGAGGAAACACTGCTGCAACAGGATTACACATTTGTAATTAAAAACATTCAAGTTATTCAGTCTAACTGCCAAAGCCACCTTTTCAAAGCTTTAGCCTCAGAGCATACAAGGAGCAGTCAGTGATGCACTACTGACTGGTGAGTCCTTATCCACTGCTCCCTGGTACCTGGGCTCACTGAAGGGTTTGTTTTAGCAGCAGGCAGATTATCCTCTGTATATCCATTTCCATTTGTCAGTGAGGCTTGTGGCATAGAGCTCATCCTGCTACTAGCCCTGGTTCGGCCAGCTGCAGAAAGAAAGCAGAATAAAACAAATAATTAGATCCTAAAGATCAATAATAATTCTGTAACTGGTAGAGCCTCACAGACCACAAGCATTCCTCAACTCTGATTTTTCTGGATCAGGAGCAAGAACTAGCTAAAACCTGAGGTAAGTGTGCAAGCAAATTTTTTTTTTTTTAATTTTTTTTAATCATTTGCCAATCACCAACTTTTATCTAAAGCTACAAAAATCAAGGCCACACTGATTAGAGAAGAATTTAGTATCAAGCCTCTTATTTCCATGTCTCTGTAGAACTTAATTCACAAGACTATTCAGCTACTCACAAGGTAGGTCCAGAAAAGGCAAATAGCTAATTTAATAACTCAGGTAGGCTTGAGTTCTTGCTTTATTCAAGTACAGGTAGAACCACTCTCAGTGTAGTTACAGAGCAAGTTGGCAGCAGTACTGAGGCATTTGTCTTCCCTCTCTAGCTCTGTGAATACCACACTATGTTGTTAAACATATCACAGCCAGGCACCCCCTCACTTTCCAGCTAATAAAGCACATCCTTAATCAACAACATTGCTTCCAAAGTCCTTTGAGAATCCCTGCAGGCAAACTCAGGATACTGACATAGTGGCAGACCTCTAGGTCTGTCTTGTTTTATAGAAGTAGATGGTGCTCGTCCCCCTGGGATTTGCAGTTTAATTAAATGCAGACAAAGCAATTCGCTTTATAGTAGGGATTCAGTAAGTTTTCTCCACTCACTAGGAAGCATTGAACTCTTTCTGACTTGTGTAGAACTGCAGGCATTCACCTCCATCTCCTCTTCCTGCAGGGTGAGCCGAGATCCTGCGTTTATAACAGACATCCTGGAATAGCCACGAGCAGCTTTGGAAACAGGAATTCGAGGTCAACATCATGCCTTAGACACTCAGCCATTTGTAAGTAATCAAACCCCCACAAAGTGCAGAACAGTGGGGAATAAGGTGTAAAAGGACCATTTCCAGATCTCTGGTGCATTAGCAAAGTGCAGGACAAGGCAATGCAGATGGGTGAAAAGTGATCATGAAATACACAATCATAGAAAGGCAGTTTGTTCCAGATTTGCAGCTGCAGCGACTTTTTCAGATACCACTAAGGAATCACTGATATGGCAGTTTCAGAACATCAATACCTAGGAAGGAGCAAGTTACAAGTCATGGAGCTGGATATACTCTGAAGCTTCACACTTGCAGGGCTGTGAGAATGAGCTGTTATGGTGACAGCAGTACTGCTATCTGAAGCTGGCCGTGGGCCACAGCACATCCACCATAACACCCACGCAGTACGTGCAGGGTACCAAGGAGTGGGAGGTTGGTAACACCAAGTCAGGTGGACTAAATCACAACAGACAATCTCTGGGAAAGGTCCTTTTGCAAGCAATATCCACTGCCACATTCCAAGGTATTTCTTTTACTGTGATCACATGAATGAAAAGATCAGAACATACAGCTCCATAGATTTGTAAAGAAAGCAAATAGTACAAAAAAATAGAAGTGTGATAAGCAAGCTAGAACTACCTTCACTTCTAGCAATCACAGGAACACATTCAGAATTAACCACTAAAATTTCAAAGGACACCAGATCTGTTTCAGACTATGGGCTAATTTCCATTCTGGATCAAATTTAGACCCATACCCATGAAATTCAGTGCTCCTATTTGTTAGCTCTTTACCTGAAATTGCCTGCTTAGGTGCAGAGACATTAGTTGGCACTGCTGCAACTTCCAAGAACAGAAAGCATCAGTTGGATTATATTATATCTTTTATTATGTGTGCTTTAGTCACCTATGCTCAGATCTAACCTCATCACAAACTCAGAAATACTTTTCCTGAATATGCTCCTAGACAAACACACCAATTGGAGGATTTGCTGCATCTAAAGGGGTTTGACTCAAATGGTTCTTGTACATGAAGCTATTCAGCATCCTCCAAAATTCTCATTAACTCAGAAGACTGATGGAATATGTGTTTCTTAATTCATTCTGAAAGCACTGCTTCTCTTACTGCCCTGGATAAGATAGAGACAGACATCTCCTGATCTTCTTTAATTTGTTTAGTCTAAGAACCAAAACCTGAAGCCACTGTTAGCTTTCTAATTAGCACAGTGCAGAGTTTGCCACAGGACAGATACTGACACTCATGGGGTTTAGCTAGTTACAAACCAAGATGACAGTATTCAAGGAATAGTGCAAATGCTGTTTTTCCTCATTTTCTAAACAAATCTTCAGGGACAAGACCATGGCAGTAGGAAAGACAACAGATATTTCAGATTCGCAATTAGATTCTTCAGGGAAGCTGTGACCTCTGTGGGGACATTTTCCCATCAACCAGTGACTGGATTAGCACATCTTTGTTTTTCTAGCCAGCAATCCAGCTCCATTAACTGACCTGCCTAGAGACAGTCACAACTTTGTCGCATCATAAATTCTGTACACCAACAAGTAAATGGAGTTCTTTGAAATGGAAGATCAGGATGCTCTGGTACAGGACAATTATTGACATGTTAAGCTTCTTGGACTACTCCTGCCTCTGATACAAGGGGATTTGTCTTCTGGTACTAGCTTCCCTTTCTTGGATAATATACAATAGAGACAGATAAGCCCAAATGTTTTGTTTAGAGAGTTAGCTTTAGCTAACTTTCAGAGAATCATTAAATTTGCAACCATTCAACCTCAGAATCACACAAGCATATTGCAAACAGACCTCTAATGCTGCCACTTTCCATTTGAAAAGCAAAAAAGTCAATTAAAGAGCTAAAATGTAGAAAACATTGGAGTTTTCTAACTGCTGACACTTCAGTAAAAGCAACTCCTTCGCAATCCCACACTCTGACATCTCTATCTTCCCTCATGGTTTTGCTCAAAACCTTGTACTGACATACAATCGCTGAGCTATGGGACACCAGCTGGCACTGTGGCTGCCTGGTATCAAATGCCTCCAAGGACAAAGCTCTAGTTATTGTCTAGGGGGACTGTTTGAATGGGAGACAACCATTTGTCACAGCTATTTCTTTCTCACCCTTTCCACTCATTTCAACACTTTTAACCTTACCAGCTGCCTCTTACCTTTCGTTGCTTGTTGCATTCACAAAACTCCACACACAACTTTTAAAACTTGCTGCAATAGTAACAGCTTTGTGACATTTCGAGCTGTATCAAGCAAAAACTACATCAATGCTGCAGAAAAGGGCAACAAACCAGCACTCAGAAGTACAAACTGCTGATAACCTGTGCTAGTGGGAGGTGTCCCTGCCTATGGCAGGGGGTTGGAACTAGATGATCCTTGAGGTCTCCTTCCAACCTTACCATTCTATGATATGAAATGGTATGCTTTTTATGAACATTGCCCAAATGAGCAGCCTTATGATGCACTAAAGTAGAGTATTATTGCTACAATGAAAGACCACAGAGAGATAGCAGGGGGAAAAAAAAGAATAATTCTCTCACCTTGCCTTGGAGCAGGGATTTTTGAAAGGGTTGTTCTACGCTTGTGTTTCTGAAAAGCAATGAATGCTGTAAGCAATCAGCATTAGTGGCAAACAACTATCCTTGCACTTCCAGATAACATTGGTATCACAAAAATTTCTGAACAAAGTCTAATGGAGGCAGAAAAGATCAATTAGAGACTTCAAACTTTATAAGACTGAGACCCATGCTGTTGACACCTCAGTACTTCATGGAGAGATTAGATCCCTGTAAAGCACTTACCTGTACAGTTACATTCCCTTGCAAAGGTAGGTTCTCTTTCACATCCGCAGTAGGTAGTTCCTCTAACAACTCAGGATTTATTGCTATCACTTCAGCAAAGTCAACCTAGAGGAGCAAAGGCAGGATTTTATGGAGTGGAATACTGCTGCTATCACTTACATTTTTTTAAACCCTCACTTTCAGTACAGACAAACAAACCTGAACATCTGCCAAACATTAAGTTCTAATTACCTGGAAGGGCAAGACAGCAGATCATCTTCTATTTGAGTAGTCTCAAGCATACAAATATGCTGGAAGAAACACACTACTTAAACCATTTGCCCTCACCTGCCAAACACCACACAGCTCTGCAGGTGCCATAGAGCATTTCTGAAGAGATGGGCAAAGCACATTTGGAATCCACTACTTTAATCTCTCACTGCTAATCTTAGTAAATCTCAGCTGCTCTGTGACTTCTGTGCTAGGAGAGCATTAAGTGTTTACTGTGTGATTGCACCTACTGAAATAAACTTCAAAGAGCTGCTTAGACTTTGTGACACAGAGGATTCAGCATTTAATCCACAAGTGAATTCACCTGCATTTTCACTTGCTGTTGCAAGCGATTTCACCTAGCACCAGCTGCCGCCT
Source organism: Ramphastos sulfuratus (assembly GCA_013399055.1). Taxonomy (NCBI): domain Eukaryota; kingdom Metazoa; phylum Chordata; class Aves; order Piciformes; family Ramphastidae; genus Ramphastos; species Ramphastos sulfuratus. Next base: position 226,034 of record WBNM01012292.1, read on the forward strand.
CCAGTCTGACCCTCCACTGAGGTCATAATCCTGCTTTCACCGCATTCTGTGGCACTCTGGCACAGGTAGCTGTAGGGCAGGGGGAGTAACAGGGGCAGGAAGCCAAGTGCAGGCTCCAGCACAAGACAGCAACTCCTCTGTTCAGTCGTTCAACCTTAACCCAGCAGAAGAGGTTGAAAGCACGCGTACACAAACTCCAGTATCACAGCAGCTTCCACTGGAATTCACCTAACAGCACAACACAAGCACCACTCCAGGAAGTTTTTAAATCTTCCATTAACTTTTTAGTTACCTAAGTAAGAGTCCATAAAAGCAGTAAAACATTGAGGTGCCACGTTCTCATGTAAGAGAAATAATCTACAAGATTTATATGGAACCTGTAAGCATCTAATTGGAAAGTGAGTTAGCTCAGAGACGCATGTGTGGGCAGTATCATACATAAATGTATGCAAGGGTATACACAGAAGCATATAATAAAATAGCTGGATTTTGAATCTTTATAAAGATTTAATATAACACATACACACAATTTAAATGGCAATTATCTCTGTATCTGCATTTTTGCACATTAGTATGCACATAGACAATACAAGATCCAGATTCAGAGAACACCTTTCAATGACAGCTTTAAGGTTTTAAGTAAACCCTGGAGTATAGATATGTCTCCAGAGAAACCAACAGGACAAGCACGTTCGTTCAGTTACCAAAGGAGATTTTGACGAGTGTCAAGATTTGAGTCAAATCAGTCTCAAATGTCCCAGAGTATTCTCCCCTCCCCCACCTCTTAACACCAGCGTTGAGATCGAAGTCGTCAAACTCGGCTCCCTTAACATGACACCTTATTAGTGGCACAGTAAGCCTTAAGGAAAGCCTGAATGTCATTATTAAAGACGTAAAAAGCCACCAGATGGCTCCTAGGGCTACAAAAATTGGGACTTGGGGGCATCCAAAATCAACAGCTAAGAGTGCAAGAGGCCGAACCTCCCCTTGCTCATTCTGAAAAGTTAAGAGCCTTATTCCGGCACTGTTTTGCTGTAACTTTCCCATCTGCTGCGGCAGGATGGAGCGAGCATTAATAATCCAGCAGGGCTGGCTGCGGCCCGTCTTGAACACGCCAGGCTATCACAGGCTCTTGTTCAATGCGGTTCAGCCAGCGGCAGCCAATGCCCCTTCGCTGTGCTCCGAGGGAGCACCGGGTCGGCCCGGGGTGGGGGCGGCAGGCTCTCCGGGACTTACCTCCTTGCCCTTGACGGCGTTTTCCTCGGACCACTCCACGCACACAGAGGCCCGCTCCATGCTTACAGTCACCACAATCGCCTTGTGGATCAAACCTGAAAAAGACCAGCATCAAGCCTCGGCCACCCCACCCGCGGGCATTGTCCTGCACCCGCAGGGGGGCTTTGCAGCGGGAGGCACCGGGAAGCGGCCGGGACCGACAGCCGGGACCCCCCGCCCCTCACCGTTGCTCCGCTGGATATTAATGGTGAGGCCAGGGCAGATGCGGCGGCAGAGGCTGGCATCCATCGTACCTGCAGAGGACAACAGCAGTCAGCCAGGCGCGCCCCAGCAGCGAAACACCAGCTCCCCCAACTGCCGCCGATTTAAACCGCGCGCGCCGCGGGGCCTGCCGGGAAACGAGCGGGACTACACCTCCCAGCATGCCCTGCGCCGCCTACAGCTCCCGCCATGCCACTGCACCCACCAGGAAACATTGGCGAGGTCTGCGCCCAGCATGCCCTAAGCTGTCCCTCGGCGCGATCGCGCAGTCCGCCCCACGGCCTGAGAGCGGCAGGGACGAGCGATCTTCCTCCCGCGGGGCGGCGTAGGACCCAGGTGCTGTCAGTCATAGAATGGTAAGGTTGGAAGGGACCTCAAGGATCATCTAGTTCCAACCCCCTGCCATAGGCAGAGACACCTCAGGTTTGATCCACCTGTACTAGCGTACAGGTGACTCAAGGCCTCGTCCAACCTGGCCTTGAACGCCTCCAGGGAGAGAGNGAAACCAGAGTATGCTTGCTGTTTTTCATCGACTACACCGCCCGCCTGCCCCACACCTTAGTGGTCAGTGCGACCGATCCCCCCCGCCCCGCCAGTTTCCCGCTCCAAGGGGCCCGCCGTAAGCTGCCACAGTACACAAGCCGCGGGACCGCGACAGCTCGGGCCGGACTCTTGAGGTCGGTAGCGGACATTGGCCAGGCTGGCACCGAGCGCGGTGAACCCTGGGTATGCAAAACAGCCGCATGCTAATGAGGCGGTGGCGTGGGCAGAGCCGATGTGCTGGGTGGGCGGAGCCGCTGCCGTCCGTCGCGGTTCCCGCTGTTACCACCCCGAATAGGCGTCCTGGCTGTTCGTCCTGGTTTACCCCCAGCCCGCAGCTGAGCCCCACGCAGCCATTAGGTCACCCCCAGCCCCAGTGGGATGGAGGAAGAATTAGATAAAGTGAGAAAATCATGGGTTGAGCTAGAAAGAGTTTAATGACAAATTAAAATTGTTCGTTTGTTTATACTTGTAAGGAAAGGATTAAAAACAAATACAGGAAAACGAAAACCAAGAAAGACGACGCAAATGAAAACACCGAATGATGCTCAGTCAGTCCCCGGGCAGCGAACCCCCCAGGCCGATCTCCCCTCTGAGAGTGACGTCATATGGCACGGAACCGTCCCCTCGGTCACTTGCAGCCACCTGTCTCGGCCGTGTCCCCTCCCTACTCCTGAGTTTCCACAGCCCGCTCGGTAGCGGGTGGTGCGTGAGCGCTGCTCCGCGGCGCTGAGCTCACTCAGCGACACCCGCCTCGTCAGTGCCTTTCTCAGCACGTCTCCTGGAGCAGCCGCGGGCCACAAACGTAACCCCATCCGAGCTAACCTCACCACAGCACCCCACGCTCCCTTCTTCGACAACAGCATGTATCTGAACGCGGCCGCAACCTAAACGGAACGACCGGTGTCTAACACCCCCAAATCTCCACACTATCAGTTTTATCTGCTGTTTAACAAACGAAAGGATAGCTTCACCGAAGTGAAGCCTCAAAAAATTCATCGACACTCGTACTTGTTCCTCTCCACGGAAATCTTTAGTAAAAGGCGAAAGATTTATACGATCTGAAGAGAAACCAGAGTATGTGGAAAAACCTCCTCGCACACATACACACCCCCAGGTGTTGCTACATAGGATACGGCGATCCGCGGCCTCCTTTTCGATCTTACTTTGCCTTGCTACAGTTCCTCTCTGCTGACATACCAGCTCTTCCTGAGCCAGGACCCCAGTGGTCTCGGGAGGTGGAATGTTCCACGCAGACCGGGCCGCCAGGCCGCGCTGCACTGTGGGTATGCAAATTAGCCACGGTGCCGTTCCCTTAGAGAAACATTTAGTCCTGTGCAAAGCTGGGTGCTGGTTACCCACAAGTCGGGCACAGTCGTTCAGAGCCGCGAGAAATGATTGTACAGAAAAATGCATTGGCTATGCCTGAAGCTAAAGCTCATAAACTACCTATTTGGTTTAGGCTCTTGCTTCACTTTAAAGGTTCGTCTTCTCTCAAATTCATGGCACATGTTCATAGGGCAAGTGGTTTATTTCAGGCAGAGGTCTTGTAGCTAGGAGGTGAGAGGGTTAACATTATTTGGTTTAACATTATCATGTTTAACATTATAATGAGGCTAGTTTAGTTTAGGACACTATTTTCGAGCCAAAAAGCTGACAATTGAGGCCGTCTCAATTACAAATACCTTACTTAATCATAGAATCATAGAATGGTAAGGTTGGAAGGGACCTCAAGGATCATCTAGTTCCAACCCCTTGCCATAGGCAAGGACACCTCCCACTAGTACAGGTCACTTGACTTGGCCTTGTCCAACCTGGCCTTGAACGCCTCCAGGGAGGGAGCAGCCACAACCTCCCTGGGCAACCTGTGCCAGTGTCTCACCACCCTCACTGGAAAGAACTTCCTCCTAACATCCAGTCTAAATCTCCCCTCTGCCAGTTTAAACCCATTGCCCCTTGTCCTGTCATTACAAGACCTTGTCAATAGTCCCTCCCCAGCCTTCCTGTAGGCCCCCTTCAGATACTGGAAGGCTACTATAAGGTCTCCTCAANGCCAATATGTGGCTTAAAGGAGTATTTTAAGCCTAAGCACGCACACACCTTTGGTTCGAGAGTTCAGGTTCCCGTAGTAACGGTATTCTAATGAGGAGCGTATTCTAACGAGGAGCCCACGATCCCCAACGCCGTGCAGGCCACAGCCCGCAGGGCACGCGAGCTGCCTCACCGACCGGCCCCGCCGCGCTTGGGCTTTGGTGAGGTGACTCCTGGGGAGGAAGACCAAACGTGCGACAGACGAACCCCCGGCACTGCTGCCCTCCCTGCTGGGCCCGTAGGCTGGAGGCGGGGGCCTCCAGCGCGCCAGCGGCGCAGCCGCAACGCTCACACACTGACACAAGCCGTCCGCCATTGCCCGCTGGCTCCGCCCACCGCCGCCGCGTCGCCAGGCAGCGGCGCGCCCCGCACATCGCGGCGCGGTTACGTCACGGCCTCGCGAGAGCTCGCGCCCCCATACCGCCCCGTGATGCTTTGCCCCGCCTCTTTGCGCTAGTGCCGCACCATGGGTGAGTGGGGACGCAGAGAGGCCTGGTCGCCATCCGCCGCCATCCGCTCGCTGTGCCGCCGCTGCCCGCTCCATCCTTTACCGGGTGACGGTGGGGACTGCTGCCAGCCCGCACTGCCCACTCCTGGGGACGACAGCCACGGCGCCGAGCTGCTGGTGGGAAGACGGTGACCAGGCCAAACATGGCGATGGGATTGGGGGGGCAGCGGACGGCTTCGCCTTGCGCTGCTCTAGGTTTCGAGCTCTGGCCTGGCTTCTGGCGCCGTCGGGGCCGTAGTCCTCGGGGTTCTGGAAGGAGCACTTACCGCAGGGACTCTGCGGATGCGGTGGGACGGCTTTCGGAGGCGACGCATTAGGAGTGCTGGGGTGGGCGCCGGCACTGTACCTAACTGGTTGGCAGAGGTTTGTAGAGGAAACAGGAGATGGAGAACCATGGGGAGGGGTCTCCAGCAGTCTGTTGGGGTGTGTCATTGATGCCCAGCAGACGGAGGGGCATATTATCTGTCAGACCTAGAGGATAATTTAGGTGTATCTGGCACCTTGGGATGAGGTACTTGCCATAGGGTGCCCAGCACATGAGGTAGGTTGGAGAGCTGCTTACCAGAGGGACACTGATCGGGTACGGTGGAGGGAGTCAGGCTGCTTTATGTAGCTCTGCTGGAAGGAAGGAAATTAAGGCGGATCTGAGTATCAATGATGAAGCTTCTCTGACTGCTGCATAAGGCTGAGTGCACTGTGCGGATACCAACCTTGGAGAGCTGAGGACTCAGAACCATAGTCTGCCGTGGTCAGGTGCACTCCTGATCCTGCTCTGACCATATTGCTTTCCATTCAGGTATCTCCAGGGACAACTGGCACAAGCGTCGCAAGACTGGAGGCAAGAGGAAGCCTTATCACAAGAAGAGGAAGTATGAGTTGGGGCGACCTCCTGCCAATACTAAGGTGGGTGATTAGAGAAGGGTGGTCAGTAGTGCTAGTTTTAAACTGGGGTTACTGGTCATGTGCTGTTAGAGGCTTTGGGTCCTGAGTGGTTATGTATCCATCACTGCTTCTCTCAAAAGTGGTGCTTTCCCTCGTACCTGTGGGACATAGTGATGGGTTTTGGCAATAAGAGGCAATTGGAATGATGAAACTTTCTCCTTAGGTAGATGTAGCAGACCGTTTTGGTCACTTAACAGCATCTGCCGATGCTGGGGTCTGTCATAGTTACACTGACCACATTGCCTTTGAGGTTAGGACTTCTTTTGGCTCCTGTGCAGTGTTCCAGCACCACCAACAACGTGGTTTTTGGTTCTCACCATAGATTGGCCCACGTCGAATTCATACAGTGAGGGTTCGTGGTGGAAATAAGAAGTACCGTGCACTTCGGTTGGATGTTGGCAACTTCGCCTGGGGGTCTGAATGTACGTACATCGTGAGCCTTATGTGTTGGGAAGGAAAAGTCTTCTGTGGCTGTGGTGGTTCCTGGTACTGCTGCAAATTAGAGGGCATGATGGTGCAAATGTGAATCTGTAGGCTGGACTCAAACATTGTGGAGTCTGCAGGACTGGTTTTGAAGCAGCATGCATAGTGATGATGACTTTGACCTTAATGTGGCTTTAGGAGACTTGGATGTCTGCTAAGATCACAGTGATTGGAGTGTCATAGTTACACTGAGGGATGTGCTGACTTTACGTTTTCACTGGGGTGAGGGGAAGTACAGAGGAGCAGAAAACCCTGCGAACTGGGTAGTTCTTCCTGAGTGCAGGTTCTTTGTTTATTGATGAATGCTTCCTGGAATTTGGGTGATGCTCTGCAACAGAGAAGGGTGGGGACGGTTTTTCTGAGAAGACATGCCCCTAGGTCACAGTAGCAGATCCAGTTTGCTACATGCTCCTGCTTTGCTAAGCAGTAGGATGCACTGTAGCAAGAGGGGAGCCCATAGTGTTTCCCCAAGCAAGGTGAGCTTTCTTTGAATTGCAAACTAAGCTATGTAACTTGAGCCTGGGTGTGGTCATTGCTGCTCAGTATGAAGGTAAACCCAGCAGTTAGTGAGGTACTTAATGTGCGAGGGCCGAAGGGGATACCCTTGCTTCTTTGTCTTCACAGAGTGCTTCTATGCTCTGGAAAGTGCCATTGTTCATAGGGCAGCGTTACAGAAGTGAGGGGACTGCACGGGCCTTGCAGATCAAGGGCAATCTATGACCATAGAGGGAAAAAGATGTAGCTGACCTTTGGGTACACAGAGGGCTATGTCTGCAGGGTGGGTGACTGCTAAGGAGTCAAATCTAGTGGCTAAGACAGAATGCTATAGGTAGATGTTGAAGGGTGAGAACACCAACTTTACCTCTGAATTTGATCATAAACTCTTGTCTTACAGAACAGTTCCCGGTATGTGTGGCAAAGCAGTCCTACTCAACATGGCTTAATTCAGCAACTTCAGGAAGTTAGTTGGCATCCACTGAAGCATCTTCCACTCTATACCTTTATTTTTAGTACTGCCTACTCTTGTCTATTGGGAAGAGAGTTCCAGCAAGGCCGCAGATCCTAGTTTTTCACTTAGGCAGAATCAGTTTCCAGGCATAGGCTTCTGTGCTAGCAACAGAAGGTTGGGCTGATGAAAAATAGATGCATCTCTTAGTTAAATTTAACTCAGTGCCAGGGAAGGTGAAGCCATTTGATGGTCCGATGAGTGAGGTGGTGTGAGATAAGTGAAGTGTTGTGAACCATATTCTCAATTGTCTGATCCCTGTAGGTTTGAATTAACAATCTTGTTTTGAAAGGCTGCACTCGAAAGACCAGAATCATCGATGTTGTCTACAATGCTTCCAACAATGAGCTGGTGCGGACAAAGACCCTGGTGAAGAACTGCATCGTTCTCGTTGACAGCACCCCCTACCGGCAGTGGTATGAATCCCACTATGCCTTGCCCCTTGGACGCAAGAAGGGTGCCAAACTGGTACGTCTGGCATTGTCATTTTGACTCCTTGCAGGGTGGAGTCTGCCCTGCTAGAGGAAGTTAGGTAGGCATCAGGAGTGGACAGTGTCTGCCACAGTAGTATTGGGTACCCATCAGTGATAGCATTGGTTATCTGAGCTGCATACCCATCAGCTCCTAGGATGAATCTGACTGTTAGTGGTATGTTCAGTACCATGGAGCTCCCATGTGTGCACGAGGACCTGCTTGTTAATCTCTAGTCTTCTAATGATGATACCTTTGTCCAGTTCTGCTACTGAAGGAAAAGCGATGACATACTATGATGCTGAGGAAGACTTGCAGGTCAGGTCCTTGTGCTGGAAAATGATTGCTTCGAGAACCTGGTGGATTGCTAGCTGAACTTCATGTGTTTGTGTCTTTAAGTGATCCAGACCCATTGTCTTTTAAGATGCAAACTCCTGACTGCTGGAACACGTTAAAAGGTTTTTCCTTTACATCAAAAACAAAGCACTGAGCACCATGCATAGGGAGAGCTATAACCTGTCTGCCAGGGCTTGCATTGTACAGAGCACTCTCCTTGTCTGGAGAGAGGAGGGAGCATCCTTTTTTTGGAGGAGGATTGCAGTTTTGTTTGTCTAAGAGGACCCTTCCCTCAAGCACTATGCTTTGTTGCCAGCGTGTTGTCACCACAGTTAGCAACATGGCGTTTTGTGGCCTCAAAAATAAAATGAAATGCCTGATTCTGTGAAGTAGAAGGTTATTTGTACCTCTAGCAGGTACAACGTGGGCAAACAAGTACAGTGCCAAGAGTACAAGGGTCTCCTTCACAGTAATAGGCACCAGCTGCGCTACCAGAAGGCAGACAATTGTTTAACCTGATGTTTACTTACGGTTTCATTTTTTTAGACTCCTGAAGAAGAGGAAATCTTGAACAAGAAGCGTTCAAAGAAGATCCAGAAAAAATACGATGAGCGAAAGAAGAATGCCAAGATAGCAAGTATTCTTGAGGAGCAGTTCCAGCAAGGAAAGCTACTTGGTGAGTCCCTGGAAGCATCAACATGGGTGTGAGCAAAGGAGAGAGGCCACAACAGGCAGAGCAGATCTTATTCTTGGTCTTGGGATCATGTGAAGTTCTGCTTTCTGTGATAAAACAGCTGCAGGGTGAAAGCAATGGGGAGCTCTCCATATCTGCAGGAGTGTTTTCTGGGTCTTAAATGTAACTTGTTCTTTATCCAATCTGAGGATACCCCACTTCTGTCAGGAAGGGGCAATTCTTTCTGGAGCATGAACTGGTATGTCTCCCAGCTAGGCTTCTGGAGTCAGTTACTCCTGGTTAACCTTTGAGAAAAGTAATGGGGTGCAAGACTTGGAAATGGCCAAAAAAACATGGGCTGCCCTGTATGTCAGGGAAGTCTTCTACAAACATAATAAATTAAACCAGTTTCAAGTTCTGGAGAAGAGCTGAGTGTTCTGAAGTCTTTTGATGATGAGACCTTTGTCCAGTTCTGCTACTGAACTTGAGCGATGACAATTTGGAGATCTGAAGAAGACTTCATTACCTAAGTACTCAGTCCAGCAGAGAGCATTATGCCCTAGGGGAGGTACTGGAGCCAAGACATAAACTGGTGTTACCCATTACTGGTCACTTGGTTGTCTGTGCTTCTGTAGAGACTGCCTGCAGTGGTCACTGCACTGTGTATGTACAGGGGTGGTGAATTATTAAATGTCTTTAACTGAATGGCTTCTCCTTCCAGCCTGCATTGCCTCCAGACCTGGACAGTGTGGCCGAGCTGATGGCTATGTCTTGGAAGGCAAGGAATTGGAGTTCTACTTGAGGAAGATCAAGGCCAGAAAAGGCAAATGAATAAAAAAGCACTCTGCTGAGAGAACGAATAAAGCCAAGCCTCCTACAGTAAAGAGAGTTGTGTGCTCATTTGTGTGTGCAAGGAGGAGAGACTTGTGAAGGTCCTTACACCTGTAAAGTGTGAAGGAAGAAGTATCTCTCCTGGAATGCCTGAGTTTGCCTGTAGACAAAAGCACTGTTACCCTGCATGGCCTCAAAAGATCTTAATGAGTTCTAGGACAGTGACTTAATCCATTAAGTGGGTGTGTAAGAGTTCTCAGGATTGGATGGAGAAATGGTGACTGGAAACCTACTTGCAAGAAAAGAGTGGGAACAACATCCATTCCTACTGGAGTTAGGAGCTGCCCAGATCTGGCTGAGCACACATGTAGGTCAGTACGTGCCACATTTTGGAGTCTCGGAGTGAGGTCAGTGGGGATAGAGGGCCTGCTGCCTCAGGAGACCTGTCCAGGGAGCAGTTTTGTAGCTGCAGCCCTGTGTTTAGACTGCATTTGTGCTGAGCCTGGCTGAAAACTGCTTGTAGCCTTTGTACCTGGTGCGTCCTGCTTCTGCTTTCCAGATTACATACATCTGGTTTGGGACAGCAGCCCCTTTTTGCCATGGCCTGGTGTTCCCTGCCTGGTTGTATGACTGCCTTCAGAGTCCAGTATCTTAACCCAACGTGGCTGCACTGTTCAGTGACCAGTTGGTCGTTCCCTGACCTCCTTGGTCTCATTCCAGTGCAAGATAAATTCCTTCTAGCAGAAGGGGTAGGCTCTCGTCATGGTCTGCCCCTTTCGAAAGCTGGGTACAAACTTTATACCCTGTCACTCATAGTGGAATTGGAAAGCTGTAGCTAAACAAAAGTTTGTTCTGTATGTTTTGGGGCTTGTGATTTTCCTTGGGGCTGTTGTATCTAAAGACAAAGCCACTGTGATGGATTTCAGCATCTAGTTGCCAAATTTGAATAGGTATTAAAGCTGGGAGCCCACCAAATTGCTGGTCCCAGGGCCCCAAGGCAGGCCAGACTTACACATCTGCCTGCTGAGTGGCTAAGTTACACACTTTACCCTGCTTCTGTGTTTTTCCAAAGGCCTCATTTATCTCTAGGGGCATTCTGGTGCAAGTCAGCTTGCCTGCAGCTCCAGTGTCACCATTTCTATCTATGAACAAGGAAATGGTCTGATGATCTTAGCCCAGGCAGAGCTGTGGGGCAGGCCGTGTCTGTTAGGTTAAAACACAGACTGCCTGCCCCACATACAGCTTCTGCTTGGTGTTTTTAAGTTCTGTGATGCTTTACCCTGGCTGCAGGAGGGCTGATGTGCCCTGGGCAGTGCTGATGAGGACAGGTCCACGTTGCGGATGAGGATGTGTACCTGCCACATCAGAAAGCAGTACCTATTGGCTCATGGCCACGGCAGTGTGGTTGTCCGGTGGTGGATGTGCATTGGTACTGCCTCGCAGTTTAGGTCTGTGTGACCTGTGAATGGAACCATGCCCAGCTGGGTGCATCTAGGGTCCCTGACAGTGCGACCTGGGCTAGGCTGAACGTTTGCACAAGCACATTTCTTCTCCATGGTGATCTCGGGTAAACTCCCTGCACCCCAGCAACGCCTGTGTTCAGAGAGGTGGGGCCAAGGCAATAAAGGGCTCTTGGGAGGCATGCGTCACGGCTGCTTCCTCTGAGTGCTGCTTTTCCCCTTGCCCTCCACAGAGTGCAAACAGCTTTCAGGGTGTTTCTCAGAGACTTTGCACAGATGGAGAAACTCAAGCAAGTGCCTATTCAGTGTCAGCAGCAGCCGTAAACTCAGTCCCTGATGGGCGGGGTTATGGTGTGAACTTACTGCTCTGAAAGATGTAGTTCTCAAGGGCAGTGGGCCATGGGAATGAAAGCTGTGCCTGCCGCCGACTGGAGCCATGCTGTAGGTGTGACATGGGGAACAGCATGGTGGCAGCTGGCTTTAAAGGTGGCACAGGCTGTGGAACCTCGCACAGCTTGACCACAGGGTATATGGTTTCTGGTTGGCCCTGGCATAGATTAATGGACGTACACAGGGAGGAGGCAAGTCTGCCATGTGCTGAGCCAGAAAGAGATGGGCAGAGGCTGGGGTTAAGCACAGATTTAGTCTGGCTGGGTTTGTGAGGTGCCGAAAGCTGGTTAAGGACCTTTATGACTTCTGCAAGTAGATGGGAGAGGTGATTTTTTTTAAAAGCTACTTCTCGTACAGCAAGCAGCCAGCAGTGTAACGCAAGCTAGGTCACTTGACATCCTGAGTGCTGTTCCTTGCTGTCGAGTGCCTCTCTCAGCTCCACATGTATTAACTTCAGGGTATTTTCACAGAAAGAGACCTCGCAGTTGTGTTTTAACAGGTCCAGGAAAAAAGCTTCAAAGGAAAAGAGGGTTTGTAAAAGGAGGGCTTGCAGGCGAGGGAGATTTTTAACAGCCCTGCTAATACTCTCAGGTTAGAAACACTTTTCCAAGTGTGGGAGCCCTCCTAACAGACTGAAAGCATTTTCACATCTTTGTTGTTTCTGGCTGTATGACTTGGTCTGATACCCCATAGTTGTCACTGGTGTCAGCCCTTGGGGCCAGGCCATTTTATTCACTCGTGCACTCCTTGAAAAGATCCAAATTCGTCCCCTTTCAGGATAAATGTGATGTCCCTGCTGTCTCTGCTGAGGGTGATCTGCACCAACAAGCGGAAACCTTGAAGCTGAAGCCAATGATAGCTTTATTGATATTCAGGGTGTATCTCCATCATATCGGGGTGATATTCAGGGTGTATCTCCATCACTGCTGAATTTCTGCAAGACTACAGCCCTCATCCCTTCCCTTGCTTGGGGTCTGGGCTGTGACCTGAACTGGGCCACTGGGAGTAGGTGGTCAGCTGCAAGTTGGTGGCATCATCACACTGACTCCTGTAGTTTTGGGGCTGTTGTTGAAGGCTGGCTGTCCTGTCCCAAACCCACCAGGATCTTGCCAACAACCTGGGAGCACAGCTTGGCTTGGGGATGTGAGACAAAAGACTTGGCAATGTCCTTCTGGACAGAGTATTTGAGGAAGGCATTAAGGGACAGAGCTTTGTGGCTGACAGTGTCAGTGCCTTGGAATGGGGGCTGCTATTCTGACCCCAGAAAATGGGTGCTTTGGGGGCAGCCTCAGGGCTTCCAGGCCTCCAGTCAGTGCCAGTTCTGCTGGTGGATGGCGCCTACACCTGAATCAGCAGCAGCTCCTTTCTCAGAGTTTTGGAGGCCTCTGGCACCTGGGTCATCCCCAGATGACTGCCAGCCATGGTGGGTCCACTGGCCTAACCTTCCTCATCCTCTGTCTCCTCCAAGCAGACCACTAACGCAAGGTCTTCAAAGCAGTCAGGGTAAGAGGAGGGAAAGTTGTTGTACATCCAGGGATGTTGCAAGTGGGGGTACCCTTGACTGCTCTGGCTGGAGTTTTTGATACTGGTGGCAGAGGATGCAGCAGCTAAGAAGCATCTGAGCAGAGGCACCGGGATGCATGACACACTCCACAAGACCTCTGGTGGCTGGCTCTGCTCTGTGTCCTCACACATGTTGGGCGAGCAGGGTGGGATGATGGGAACAGGCTCCCATTCTCCGCAGGGATGTCCAGCACCACTTGTCACCTCCATTCCAATGCATTTGCAAGCAGGGAGCAGCTCTCTGAGGTCATGTTCCTGTCACAGTGGCTCCAGACCTCAAGGCCCACAGGGGCTGGGCAGTACTTTCCTAGGGTGGATTTGCTGTTTGCTCGGTGTGATTGGGCCAGAAGGCCACAAGTCCACTTACACTATTGCTGCTCTGAAGCTCTGGCCCTCTTTTTCTCCAGCCCCAGAACTACACCATGTGCTCGTGATACATTGAAGCTAGAAGCCAGGAAGGAGGGCTTCACGGTCTCTGCAGCTGTGGCTGTGGTGTAGGGGAGGCTGAGCTTTGTCTTGCCCTTCATGGTTGGAGGTAGGCTCTAGTGTATGTCATCCACGGAGAGCAGAGACACCTGAACACAGCAAAGGCAAGGGCACAGGGGTTGCTTTGTGAGGACATGAGCAGGACCAGTAGCTGCAGATGCTACACCTTGTCAGAAAGATCCTTCTCTTGATGGCTGCCAGCTGAACTGGGGGGAACTGGAGTTCCTGCTACTGTCCAGGCTGCAGGGCCCAAGGATGCGCACTTGTTCCCACACCAAGCACTGTGCCCCGTTAGTAGAACTGCCCACACAGTTGCCCTGCCCTACCCCCACCCGCTGTCACTGCTACCCACTCCCTGTGCGCACCTTCCTGTCTTGTTGGTGTCTCTGCCACATAAATACCCCTACATGTGTCCACATGGCCAAGCCCTTCCCGTGATGGATTTGGGTTATCAGAGGCAGGGAACAGGGAACTCCAACTTGATCATACCTGGCTGCCACTGGCCATGGACAGAGATTTAGGTGGGGGCTGTAGGTGCCAGAGCTGGGGAGGATCCAGTGGGGCAGTTTGGGTATTTTTCCTTTCCAACCACAGCAGCTGAATTTAGGCTTCATAAGAAGGAAGAAAAAGGATGGAGGGTTGCATTGCTCCTGGAAGTTCTGGGAACTTGACATTGGGGTGTAGGGGCAGAGCCAGCACCCAGGGACAGGTGTGCAATATTTCTGAAGCACAGGTGAAAGACAGAAAAACGTTCACCGCTGTCCACGTCCTTGCTGCCCGCAACAGGCAATGCCTGCGGCTGTGGGTGCAGCTGCAGCCCCTGGGGACGGCTGCCTCACCCTCGGCCCTTTGGCAGCTCCGGGGCCCTCCATGTCCCTGCGGGAGGACTTGGGAACAGCATGAGCTGGGCACACTGAGATCTCTTGAGTGTTCCCTGGCTGTACAACCTGGCAGGGACTGGTGAGGGCACATTAAAGGCTGGCACCGAGCCACTTTCCCAGGGCCTAGGAGTGAGTGGGAAGGGAAAAAAATCCATCAGGACATAAACCAGTGGGAAACATCTGTGAGTGACAGCGAGACATGCAGGGAAATCATCCTGTCCTGGTACCCAGCTCGCACGGGGGCTGGTGCTGAGCACTGCCAGGGACCATGCCTCATCTCACCACGGGCTGCCGGAGGCCAGGCTGTGCTCCACAGGAAACTCCGCTTCCTTCACCGGCCGGAGCACCACGTCCTGCCCTGCCTGGCTCCCTCCCTTCCTGCCTGGGCACAGTGCCTGGCCCAGACCCAGGGCAGCTCCAGTGTGGATCAGAGTGGTTGCTGAGGCTTCCAGCCTGGGAAATGTTCCTCTGGAGAGTAGACAAGGGTTAAAGGGTGCCTGCATCCCCCCATCCCCAGGGAAGGGCTGGAGAACCCACGGGTGAGACTCGCCAGAATGTGCCTGTACAGAGACTGATCTACAGCTCCTCCAGCCTTTGCCCCACGAGTTCCTACCCTGACCAGGAACAGTGACATTTGCAGCAGGCTGACGCCTTGCCTGGCTGAATTGCAACCCGTGGTGCAAAGCAAAGGCTCCACTCACCTTCAGCCAGTGCCCAGCTCTGCTCTGCTGGGTTGGCAGAGCAGCCCTGGGACTGCTGGATGAGACATGCTGGAGCACCATTCACAGACTAGGAGGGGAGATGGGATACAAGCAAAGCTCCCCATCCCTGTGCTCCCCAACGTTCCATCAACTGGCTTCTCACTACCCCACATCACACAGACACAGGGATGAAGCCACACTGCCTGGAGTAAAATGATTTATTTCTTATTCAGAACTGCATCCCTGCTTGGAAGAACATGGGGCAGGGGAGACTGCAAGGGACCCCTTCCCATTGCCCTCTATGTTTGCGTGCACCTCGCACACCCACTCACACCCACCCCAGACAGTCCCTGCAAGCACCTGTCTATGCTCACTCATGCAGCAAAACTGCACCAGCTATTTCAAGTCCCCATGCCACGTGGTGGGACACAGTGGGATGTGAGGTGGGCAACAGGTAGAGTCACCCCAGGCTCCCATTGCAGAGCCTTCACCCACACATGTCACACCCCACAGACCATTTAGGCAGTGCTAGTCCCATTCCTGAAACCCTGTTCTCTCTGGGCCAGCTGCCATCTTTCTCTAGTGACAGAGGATGGAGGCTCTGGTTGGTGGGTCTGGTACACACAATACTGTCACCTGGTCCACAAAACCAGACCTTGCTTCCTCTCCACATCCTTCTGTGGACATTGGCTGGGTCCCCAGTGTCCACCCTCATAGCCCCTGCCCAGCTGAGCACCTGGCAAGCAAAAGATGTGCATGGTACCACAGGGGGAGAGACAGGAATTTCAGGGTGCAGCATTGCAAGCAGCCACTGTAAACCACAGCAGAACAGTTTGTGCCTCTCCTGTTCTGCTAGCTTTTGCTACAGCCTGGCCATTGCCATCATCCTGCCATGCCCCTAAAAGAGCCCCCAGTCCTGGCATCAGTGCAGGTCTATGGTCTCATACTCCAGGTTGTCTGAGTCCTCCAGCTCAATGCCAGGTATCAGGTTGTAATAGTTGGTTGACTGACTCAGGTAGATCTTCTCCCGGTTGGCAGAGTCCTTCAGGACTTCACTCACACTGACGGTGTCCACCTCTGGTTCACTGCTCCCCAGCTCCTCTGCCCGTGGTTCTGGGGTGTGCCACTGCCTGCCCAGCACCATCCCTCTCTGCACTTCATGGGTAGGCACCTGAGAACTGCTGGAGGATCCCACCTGGATCTCCACCTCCTCATAGAGGTCTTTGCCACTGTCCAGTGGGTCTGTGGAGGGCTGAAGCAGGACCTGGCTCCTCATCAGCACTTTCTTCTTGGTCTTAGAGAGAGTGACAGGCAGCTCACAGGGGACATAGTGGTGGGGTTCTGCAAGCACCGGCATGCTGCTTCTCTCTGCTGTGGTCAGGTGGCTTTGGGACCTGCTCTGAAGGCTGTAGTTAGTCTTCCTCTTATGCCTGCAGAAGCACCAGGTGATGCTGGCAAGGATGAGGACAGAGGGCAAACAGATAAAGAGGGCAGTTAGGCTGTGTGAGCGGCACAGCTTATCCCGGGATATGCTCTGGAGGTCCACACCGTGGTACTGCTCTGGTGTGTGGCAGATAACTTCAGCAGCCAGGCTGAGCTGACCCTCCAGACTGCTGAGGAAAGCACAGTTGCAGTCCCAGCTGTTGTTGGAGAGCTGGAGCTGGAGCAGAGATGGCTTCAGGAGGCTGGTAGGAAGGAAAGTCAGGGCATTGAAACCCAGATAAACCTCCTGGACCTGGGTTGATGCTTTCAGAAAGGACTTGGGCAACTCCTGGAGCTGGTTGCTGTCCAAATAAAGGACTTTCAAATTAGGGGCATCTTCCAGAAAGCTCCCAGGGAGACTTTTCAGCAGGTTGTGACTTAAGTGCAAGATCTCCAACGCAGGAGGAACTCCCTGTGCATTGCTGATATCCATGATGCCACAGTGTGAGAGGTAGAGCTCTCGCAGTCCCTGCACCCCTACCAGTGCACCCCAGTCCAGATGAGTGATGTTGGAGCTGGTGAAGTTGAGGCAGCAGCTCTCGGGCAGTGGAGCCTCCCGGAAAGACTGAAAGTCCATGGGCTCGGTGCAGTTGCAGCTTTGAGGTGCTGGGTCGAGGGCCAGGCCGGCAGTGAGCAGAAGGCTGCCCCAGAGGGACACTGTCCCCAGCCCTGCGCCTGCGGGAAGAGCAGAGGGGATGGGTGACCGCCGGTGTGCCAGCTCTCCCTTTGCTCCGGCCCTCCTGCGGAGGGGGGAACCCCACTTCTCACCCTCCTAGGGAAGGGGACTAGGTCCCCGAAGTCCCCCCGGGCGCCACCTCCTAGGTCCGCCGCTCCCGTCCGCGGCTGTCGCACACCCGACGCCCCGGCCGGCTGGCCCCTGGCAGACAGCGAGCCCTGAGGCTGTTTCCCCTCCCGCCCGGGGGTACCCTGCCCGGCCTCACCTGCCGTGGCACGCCTCATCCTCCGGGGCCACTCCGCGTCCCGCCGTGCTCCCCGCCGGGCACGGCCACCGGCTCCGCCTTGCCGCTGGGCGGCCCCGCCGCAGCCCGCCCGCCCCGGACCGGACCCGCCTCGCCTCACCTCTGCGGGCGCTAGTCTCCTTTCAACCTCCTGTGCCCCATCCCTTCCCGGGCTCTTGACAGACGGATCCTCCAGCCGCATTGTACGGTGGCTTGACCTCAACACCCTACCTCAAATCCCCCCCCCAGGGACCTTCTTTCCTCTGTCCTCTCCCCCAAACCACAGCCCCCTGCGTTCTTTCCCCACGCCTCTCCTCTCCATCTCCCAGAACTAATGCCCCTTCCCAGCTTCGCCCAATCTCTAATCCCGGCTGCCACCGCAATACGTTTGTCCCTCCAGCTGCCTCTACACTCCAGTGTCAGCCCCCTAAAATCACGGAGAGGAGCTCTGCTGAGTTTGCCTCCACCCTAGGACAGGGAGAGAGCTCTGCTCAGCTGACCCCCACACCTCCATGCACAGTGCTGCTCCCAGCCCCACTGGGGAGAAGATGCGGAGTGGACACGCTTGCAGAACAGGGACAAAAGGGGCCAGCCTCTCTCTCCATTACTGGACCTTTTACAACTTCCTTCCAGTCCCGAGCTGGGAAAAAAGGAGCAGGAGCACCACAATCCACAGAAAGAGCAGTTCTGGAGAGGGAAGCTGTGTTTCCACGCCCTGAAAGTGCCTGTGTTCTCACTGTGGTGTGAGGTACCAACAGTGCTTTGCTTTGGTGGAAGTGGGAAGTGGGTGAGACAGAACCTGGCCCAAGTGCCTGTGCAGTGCTATGGTGCCAAAGCCCTGTGAGTTGATCAGAGTTGGGAAGGGCTCTGCTGGCCACTCTTTGGTCTGGTTTGGGTTGCAGGGTACTGTGACACCCTACATGTTGTGTATCTTGGGTGCCTCAGAGGCCTGGCAAGTTCAACAGACCAGTAATAAAAATACTGTGTTGTTTCAGCCACCCATCCTGAAGAATGCAGCAGAGTTTGAGAAGGCATCAGGCTTCAAGAATTTCTTGCCTGGATTTCACCCCCCTCCTGTGGCTCTTAGAGACTCTTCAGTCCCCAGTGGGAAAGCAGCAGCTGCCCCTGGCCTAAACCCATCACCCACGTCCCATACACTCTGCTCAGGTCTCTCCCAGACCCACAAACTCTGGCAGAGGTGTGGGTTTCTGATAGTGGGACCTGACCATGCTTCTGCAGGCGTTGCTGCATTAGCAGCAGGTTTGGGGTGACAGCACCTTGTGCTGTGCAGCAAATGCTGCAGCAATGAACCCTGCACAAGGGATTTCTCTTGGGCATCAAGGACAGGATGGGGAGGGACGGGACAGGGAGCGAAGTGAGGCAGGAAGCAGGGAGGAAAGCAGGGCTTGCTGAGGCCTGGCTGCTGGGATGGGACAAAGGAAATAGGCTGTTCAGACCCTTGCGGAAAGGGAGGTGCCAGCAGCTGGCGGGGGAGAGGGGGGTGAGATTTGCCTCCCAGAGTGCCCCAGACAGGGACACACAGCTCTGGACTGACACCCATAGGCCAGAGCTCCCAGTTCCCCCAGCTCTGAGACAGCAGCTGAGCCAAAAGCCCTGTTACAGGAGATTTCAGAGGGCTCCTTGAGCCTCCTTGGGCCAGATCCTGCTTCCCAAGGAGTACCTTCCAGCACTGGCATTTTACATACCACCACGGATTCCTGTGCTTCCTTAATCTGGAGGGATCCATATCCTTTCATCTCTCTCTCCAGAGAGCTTTGCCCATATTTGCAACTTTCTCTCTGCACATCCTCAGTCAGCCCCTGGGACAGGTTGGGCTTTGCTGGTACTGGTGCTTCCTTCCCCAGCTCAGATGAGGGAACAGCCACCCTATCCCTCCTTCTCCTCAACAGCTGCAGCCCTATGCTTTGCAGGAGCTCACTGGGTTAAGAGTGCTGAGGGAGGGGAAAATCTGGCTCCCGAGGGGGTCACGGCTGTCACCCTGATCCCAGGGAGCTCCCCTGCATCCCAAGCTCTTAAGGTGGTGGAACCTCACAGTAAACTGGACTGGGGCCAGGCCAGGTGTGGGTATTGTAGAGGATGGAGATCCTACAGCCTCTCTGGGCTGCTGTAATATTTTACCATGCATACAGAGGAAAAAGTTTCCTAACACCTATCTGGAATTTCCCTTGATGCAATTTGCATCGTGTGCTTGTCCTAGTTTCACTGTACACCTGCCCAAAATGCTTCTCTCTTTTTGCTGTAACTCCATCTAAATAGCTGCAAGAAGATGAAAGATCACCCAGAGCCTCCCCTTGCCCAGGCTGGGCAGGTTGTTGATGTTAAACCACATTCCCTCCCACCGCCCCATCTCTGTGATGGGAACCCCCCTACCTGCAATGCTCTGCATTACTGCAGGTCGCACATGCAGGGTTTGGGGTCACTTTCAGGCTATGTTCCTCTTGGAAAAGAGGTGTCCCAGCCCTGGCAGGCTGTGAGGTCCCTCTGTGCCCCCACATCCAGAGTGGAACAGGAGCAGAGGCTGTCAGCTCCTGTCTGTTGCCGATCTGCTTTGTGGCTTTGTGGGGGACCTCGAGGGCAAAAGCAGTGCAGGTTGTCCCATCACCCCCAGTCAGTTCCCCTGGGGCTTTCCTGCACCCCTGGGTGCCTCCACCCACAGGTTGCCTCCAGACGCTGACTCAGCTCTGCCTGGGGAGCTCCCAGCAGCCTTGAACTGTGGCCTCCACCGAAAAACCAGCACAGCCCCATGACACTGCCTGCACCGGGGAGAGCTCTGGGGCTCTGGTGGAAACAGGCAGTGTTCCCCGAGGGGCAGCAGCCTCCTTGCCTGCTCACGGAGCGTGCTCGCTGCTAGGTGATGGGTTTGCACATATTTCCTTTGCAAGAGCTGGAAACTTGAGAAAAGAGCAGACAGATACATCTCATTTCCTCTCTCCTTGCAGGCAGCTTTTCTGCAGAAAAAAAAACAAAAAACAAACCCACAAACAAAAAAAAAACCAAAACAAAACCTTGAGCTCCCTTGGGGAAGAAGAGGTGAAGAAGTGGAGTGCAGAGTGGGGAAACTGAGGCACAGAGTAAGAGATGTGTACATAAGTCACAAGCATGCAGTATGGAGCAGAGGAAAGGGTGGCAGGACCTGCTTTTGAGGTGCTCTCTCAATGCTGCAGCTCCAAGTGGATTTGTGGAAACTTCTGCTATCTCCCACACCCATGGAGAAGTAGAAATGCTTATCATCCTTCCATGGCCTCCTTTGGTGGCACAAAGATGTGTCCTCCCCACGATCATCAGAGAGCAGCACCGCCATGGCACACTGCCCAGCCAACACTATGCACCTGGGCCACCTCACAACACCAGAGACCCTGGGAAGCCCAGGATGGGGTGTCCCAGCACTGAAGGGTGTCCTAGAGGGACAGTCTTGCAGGTCTCCAGTCCTGGACTAGCCACTGCGAGCACAGAGGAATGATGTTTTGGGACTGTTTGAGGGTCATTGGAACACAGGGCTGGGCTAGGCCTGGGGGAAAATGTGGCCAAGGGGCAGCCGCTGTGGAGACAGCCACCTGCATCTTCAGCTGTCCCCTCTGTCCCCAATGCCCTACCTAGAATGGGCTGTGACTCTGCTCTCTGGTCCCTTGGACAAAGTGAGGGACTTCAGGAGAGTGCATCCAGGTTTTGTCATGAGGGTGCCAGGGCTTGCAGTGAACTCACGGGCTTTGAAATCCTGCCCTGGCCACAGACTTTCTGTGGGGTGTAGATGTGGGATCCCCAGGCGATCGCATGACACAAGCTAGTCAGGTCAGCCCTGCGAGGAGAGATGACTTGTGAGTGGATGGGGTGGGGATAGATCTGTGTAGGGAGAGGGCTCTGTGTATCCCGGGAGCGAGTAGAGGCTGCTGAGGAAGGATCTCTGCATGCCTGTGGATCTCGATGTGTCTGTTAGGGGACCCTGTGCCAAGGGAGGGCTGTGTGGCTGTGTGTGAGCAGGGGTGGGATACGTGGTACCTGAGGGCTCTGTGTGCGCGGGGGACCCTGTGTGGCGGAGGCAACCAAGCCGTGCCTGGATTTCTCACGCTGGATCAGGTCCGGCAAGGGGGTGCCACTGAGCGCACAAAGCCCACGGGCCCCTCCCCGCGTGGCTGCCGCTTTAAGGGCAGAGCGGAGCCGCCCGGGGGCGGGGCTGGCGGGGTGACGTCACAGAGCCCATTGATAAAGCGCGCGGGATACCCGCGGATGCGGCAGCAGCTGCGCGGCGGTGGGGCCGCGTGCGTGGCGGAGGAGCAGACAGCGGCAGCCCCTCCTTCGCCCGCTCCCGCGCCCAACATGGAATCTGTCGGCCTCTTCCCTCCTTTCCCCGCCGCCTGTCTCCCCGCGCAGCCCGCGCCTACGCCGGCGCCCCCGCCCCGCGTGGCCGAGACCACTCGTATCATCACCGACCCCGTCTCCGGCCGATCATACTGCAAAGGCCGCCTGCTGGGAAAGGTACTGGGGAACGGTGGGGTGAGGGAGCTGGGTTCAGTGAGGCTGGGAGCCGAGAGACGCAGCCCTGAGCGGGCGCAAGGAGGGGCGGGTCGCTGCGCGCCTGCTCCATCTCACCCGGGGTGGCCTACGGCTGTATGCGGCCCCCCTGCCTGCCGTCCCCCCGCCCCCATCCTCCCTGCCTCTCCTGGCGGGCCCGCAGCAGCACTAGAAGCTGTGAATCACCCGGTCTGGCTGCATGCCTCGTCAGCTATCGTGGACGCATCGGTTTTGGGTGCCCCGCAGGGCGTGCGTGGGCTGACGGGTGCCCCGGTTCCCAGGGGTGCCGGTCCCTGCCATTCCGCCACATGCAACTTTTCCTCCCCCTGCCAGCAGTGTGTAGGAGGTGGGTGCCGGTTCCTAGCCCGGCCCGGGCAGGCTCAGCGGTTGAGCGTGCAGATTGGAGGCTGACATCATGGCAGGAAAAACCTGTCTCCATTGGGCTGCCTTTCGGTGGCCTCCGGTGTCCGGGCTCCCTGCCCTGCACAGGACTTTCCGGGTTGATCTGTCATGTGGAAAGATGGCAGAGTCTAACTATGGTGGGAGGAAAAACGATCTGGAGTTTTTACAGGAACTGGGTGAAGAAAATCCCTGGCTGAGAGCATCATAGTTCAGATCTTAGTGGGCGACACAGCAGGAGGGAGCGTGTGACGCTTGCTGGGCTGTGCTGCGAGGGAACGGAGGAGGAGGCAGCATGTAAGCAGGCAGGGGCTAGTGGCTGTCTCTCGCCCATCCATGACCACGTCTTCCCTTGTAGGGTGGGTTTGCACGATGCTATGAAATGACAGACCTCTCCAGCAACAAAACCTATGCCGTGAAGGTCATTCCACACAGCCGGGTGGCTAAACCCCACCAGCGGGAGAAGGTAGGTGCTGTGGGACTTGTGGGGTGCTGGGCTGGTGAGGTGCAATGAGGGGCCTGTGCTCACCTGGGACCTTCCCTCCCTTTCAGATCACCAACGAGATTGAGCTGCACCGGGGCTTACACCACAAACATATTGTCAAATTCTCCCACTACTTTGAGGATGCAGAGAGCATCTACATCTTTTTGGAGCACTGTAGTAGGAAGGTGAGTGCTGGTGTGGCTTCCCTGCTAAAAGGCGTGGCTGGCTGGAGGAGGCCTTATCTGAGGTGCTTAGCTACCACGTTCCTTCTGAACCACCTTGATGCCTGCTCGGTCCCACCCTCTGAGGTCAGACATAATCCACGTAGTTTCACACAAGCACTGAGGATACTGTTGCTTGCCTGGCCTGCTCGAGCTTCCTGCTCATTTTGGCAGTCTGTAGGTCCTGATGGGTCCACTGTAACTCCAGTGGCTCCCCTGGCAATGTTGAACAATGTCTCAGCCTTGTTTGGGGAGTCTCCTGAGGTCATGACTGTGAAAGGAAGGTTATTTATGTATATGCAGCTTCTGGAAGAACTGGCTTTGACCCTGTCTACCCTGTGCCTAGTCAACCTAGCTGCTTGTCCCTGTCTGCTGTCACCAACCAGCCTTCTCTCTGCAGTCCTTGGCCCACATCTGGAAGGCCCGCCATACTCTGCTGGAGCCCGAAGTACGCTATTACCTCAAACAGATCATCTCAGGCTTGAAATACCTTCACCTCAAGGGCATCCTTCACAGAGACCTCAAGCTTGGTGAGTCCTGTGGTTGGGGCAGAGTGCTGTGTGGGTAGCGACCTGCCTCAGGGAGTTGTGGTGATGCATTGCTCTTGACTTGCAGGCAACTTCTTCATCAATGAAAACATGGAGCTGAAAGTGGGAGATTTTGGGTTAGCTGCTTGTCAGGATATCTCTGACCAAAAGAAAAAGTAAGTCTGAGGTTTCTCTATTCCAGAGCCCTCTGAGGTTTTGCTCTTCCTCCTGTGGCTTCCTGGGAGAGTGGGGGAGTGAGTGGTCCTTCCTGGCTTGGGGAGGGGGAACCTTAAAGTACCTCCCTGGGGTGAGTGAGTGATTCTTGCCTCTGCTGCAGGCAAGGCAAGGGGGCTGGGGGCTTTGTGGCTCCTTCAGGAGTGAGCTCTGCAGGCGTCAAGAGAACAATGCACTGACTATTGCTATTGTGCCTGCCTGGCTGGCCTGATGGCTGCTCGGGCTGGGACACAAAGGCTCTGTTCCTCCCCAGTTCTAGGACAAGCTCTTCCCAATGGCTTCCCAGGAGCAGCTGTTCCTGATCCCTAGGAGCTGAAGAGGGGGGAATCTCTGGGGCTTTTTGTAGATGGGAGAGGGTTTCAGGCTACAAAGAATAAAATGAAGGGGGTGGGGCAGGCTGCAAGTTAAATCCCAAGGCTTGGCAGAGGGGAGTCTATCTGCAAGGACATAATAGAGCATGTACTGACCTGGCTTTCTTCCCCACAGGACAATATGTGGGACCCCCAACTACCTGGCCCCAGAAGTGCTACTGAGGCAGGGCCATGGGCCAGAGTCAGATGTGTGGTCTCTGGGCTGTGTCATGTAAGTGCTGGGTGGGGAGGGGTTTGGCAGTCCTGCTTGCCTGGGTGTAGGGGAGAGCCAGGCTGTGAAGCATCCGATGAGGAAGTCCTCTTGGACTTTTGCCTTGTGGCTTTGCAGTGGCTGATGAAAGGCAGGGGGAGGGAAGTGGGCAGATGCTGCCCACCCCTATTTCAAAGCAGATGCCTCCAGACATCCCGGAATGTTGCCTGGGGTCTGTGCAAGTAGGAGCTGCTAAAGGCAGGTGGTCTCATGCTGCACTCAGCTTCAATTCAAAGTAAGCTCAGCTGCCTTGTGAATCTGATAAACAACAGAAAATCTTGGTGGCAGCTGCTACTGTTTGGGGAGTGATCACTGTTGCTTTGTGGCATCCAGTCCCTTATCCAGCTGCTGCCTACTAGCTTCCTGCTCTGCTTTCCACCCCATTGGCCATGCAGGGATGGGAGCAGTGGTGGCGGAGGGTGGCTTTCTGCCAACCCTCTTGCCATCCCCAGGGCTCCTGACTTGTTGCTTTAAAGAGTTTCTAGGAGGAAGTGTGGCCGGATGTGAGTGCAGCTGCCCAGGCTGGAAGTGGTGCTCTGGGCCAGGTGTGGCCAGCCAAATGCCAATAACTTCCTTGCCTAAAGTGCTGCTGAGTCACTAGCCTGGTGGGGTTGTGACGGTGGCACATGTGTACCTTCACAGGTACACCCTGCTGTGTGGCAACCCTCCCTTTGAGACCTCCGACCTCAAGGAGACCTACAGGTGTATCAAGCAGGTGGAGTACACCCTCCCTGCCTTCCTCTCCCTGCCTGCCAAGCACCTTATTGCTGGCATCCTTAGACGCAACCCTCAGGACCGTCTCACCCTTGATGAGATCTTGGACCATGAATTCTTCAAGGTGAGTGCGTGGAATTCTGGCCTTGGCCTATCTCTGAGTGGAATGGGGCTCTGAGTTGTCCAGGATACTGTCCTTGGAGCCCAAACCTCTGTCCTCCAAAGGAAGCAGCTACTGTCC
Organism: Ramphastos sulfuratus; assembly: GCA_013399055.1. Classification (NCBI taxonomy): domain Eukaryota; kingdom Metazoa; phylum Chordata; class Aves; order Piciformes; family Ramphastidae; genus Ramphastos; species Ramphastos sulfuratus. The sequence goes on from WBNM01012292.1 coordinate 251,305, forward strand.
TGCTGAAATGCCAGCAAGGGCAACTGAGGATTCCGATGTGCTCTTCCTGCCCTGTCCCTATAGCATAAGCTGTTTCCCATATTGATGCCAGTTGTGAGGCCAAGGCTTTGATCCAAGCTGGATGTCAGGAGGACTATGACTGCAGTCAGCCCAAGGCAGCTGCCTTGGTCTGCCTGGAGCACATAGGCTATGGAAACAAAACTGCTGCCTTAACCTCTCTGCAGGGCTACACACCTGAGAAGCTCCCTCCCAGCAGCTGTGTGATGGCTCCAGAGTTGAGTCCCCCCAACTCAGCAAAGAGTCTCTTTGCTAAAGTCACCAAGACACTCTTTGGGAAGAAGAAACCTAAGGGTGGTGAGTCCATGTACTTGCCCAGAGTACCTGAGTGACCCCTTTCTTCAGGGAGAAGTGGGTCCTGTCTCCTGGAGAGGCTTCCAGTTGGTCTCTGTGGGCCCTCTGACTGGGGCCAGCACAAGCTGGACTTGTCCCTGCCCTTCTGGCACTGGTAGCCTGGCATGGGTGTGTGCCTGGAGAGCAGATGCTATGCTGCAACCCATGGGGGCAGTTCCTCCTGGAAGCTCTGTGTTGCATGAGAAATAGGAAGTGAAAGTGGGAGACACATGCCTGACACCATCCTCACCACTGTGAGCATGGGAGTAGATGGAGTGCTGAGCTGCTGGGAGGGGTGGCTCAGATATCCTCACCCCCTGTGCTCAGCAGTGTTCCTATTGCTTGTTTTCTTCTCAGCTAAGAAGGGCTCTTTGGAGGACAAGGATGACATCTCTAAACTGGTCAGTGGGCTGATGAAGACCTCAATCTGCCGGCAGATGAGCTATAAAACTATGGAAGGGAATGAGGTGAGGACATCCCTGAGCCTGTATGTGCCCCTCTCTGCAGGGAAGCAGGCAGGATAATAAAGCCAGGTCTCTCCACAGGCCACCCCTGTATCATGCCGCAGTGCCAGCTCTAGCCCTGTTGAGACAGTGGTGGAGGAGACATCTCACAAGTCTGCATGCCCCTCCATCCGGGGGACCATGGCCAGTAGCTGTGAGGGTGAGCAACACCTGCTCAGGCCACTGCAGCCTGCCCTGCTCTGGCTGATAGTGGGGCTGGCTGACTCAGCCTGTCATCTTGTCTCTGCAGCCTTTGAAGATTGCATCACTGCCTCTGCCATCATCGAGTCAGCTGTCCGGCTCTTGCGGACCTGCCTCTCCTCCATGCCCTCAGGTAAACCGGTTGGACTGCTCTGGGCTGGAACACAGGGTGCTATGCCTCCCTTCCTCTGTGGGATGAAGGCATGGCTCTTACATGGGGTACCTTAAATGTAGCCAGAGCCTGCTGGTGGGGGATAGCCTGCTCCCTAGTGGTAGCAAGTAAGGTGGACAGGGGCTGGTTGCCTACTCTGTTCACCCCTTTCCTGTCTCCCCCAGCGGAGAAAAACCCAGCTTCCTTGGCCCGCCATGAGCACTTTGTCTGGGTGAGCAAGTGGGTTGACTATTCCAACAAATATGGTTTTGGCTACCAGCTCTCCAACCGCAGCATTGGGGTCCTCTTCAACAATGGCACGCACATGACACTTTCCCCCAGTCACAGGTAAGCAGTGGGGAGGGGGCTGGCTGTCTCTGGGCATGCACCTCAAATGGCAAGGGTCAAAGAAGGCTATGCCAAGGGTGGGTTTGGTGCTGTGTGGCCCTGAAGCTCATGGTCTGCTTTCTCCCAGGACAGTGCATTACAACCCAACCAACAGCAAACACCTTGTGTTCTCTGCAGCTGCTGTCCCTGAGCAGCTGCAGGGACAGATGAGTGTCTTGCGCTACTTTGCATCCTACATGGAGCAGCATCTGGTGAAGGTGAGTGGTGGGATGCAGGGATGGGCTGGGATTGTGGTTGGGTTAGGGCTTGACCACACTGCTTGGGGGTTGTGGGAATTCCAGCTCACAGGTTGTGGTCAGGTGGATACCCAGAATTGTCCTGAGAGTGGGGACCCTACTAAGGTATCTAGATTTGTCTGTTTGTGTGCTCCTGTCTTTAGGACTAATAGCTTACATTGACATTTCTCTCTAAGGGAGGTGACTTGCCCAGCATAGATGACCTTGGGCAGCCAGCCCTGCTTCTCCTGCAGTGGGTGAAGACTGACCAAGCCTTGCTCATGCTCTTTAGCAGTGGCACCCTCCAGGTATGTGGGGGGCACAGTGGAGATGCCCAGACCCCTTTGGGGATGAAGCTGGCTGAGGGCTCCTGGCTTGCATAATATTTTTGTTTGCACCAGCCCAAACACAAGGTCCAGCTGTGAAAACAGTTGTGGATGCAGGATGCTACTGCAGTGCTGAGAGCTGCTGATTGCAGCTTGTTCAGCCTATGGGGGACATGCTTCAGTTGGCCACTTCCGTCTGCCAACCACAACTGTGGTGCTGGTGCGTTCCTGCTGAGGGGCATGAAGCAGAGATGCTCCCAGGCAGGTCAGGGAGGAGGAACAGGTTGAGGCAGGAAGCTCCGTTTAGGCTCCCAACATGCTGTGGGAAACATGGGTTAAACCAAGCCCAACCTGTCTCCTAGGTGAACTTCTACAATGACCACACCAAGGTGATCATTAGCAAGCCTGACCACTCCTGCCTTGTCACCTACATCAACCGGGAACGCAACTCCTACACCTACAAGCTGTGCAGTATCCAGGAGCTAGGCTGCTCTCCTGAGCTCCACCATCGCCTCAGATATATCCTCAAGCTTCTCCAAGAACATGCTGAGGCCTAGTGTGGGACCTTGGGGGACCCTGTCTGAATGCAGAGGTCTCCCTCTGCCCTCCCACTGGATGGGAGGTATGTTGTGGTGCTGGCTGCCCACCTGGGCACCTTATCCTGGTGCTCAGATGGACTCTGAACTAAGACATGTGGATGTGGTTACAGCAGCAGGTCCAGGCATCCGTGCTGTTCCCTGGCTCTGTGCAATTGTTATCTTCCCACTGGCAGCTCCTGTTCTGGTTGTGCTGGTTTTGGTGGAGCAGACTGGGATAGCACAGGGAGATAGTGGGTGAGTGGCCTGCAGCCAGGTTTGGGTCTGACTATGCCTCATGCGTGGCCTGGTGCTCCAGCCTGCCTTAGCTGGTAGTTTCCTGTAGTAGGGGCTTGGACTGTCCTGTCCAATGTTAAGCATCAGATGTGTAAACCCTCTCTATGCCCTTGAGGACTGGCGCACTTGGCTGCTGCGAGGTAAGGAGAACTCCTTCCTAGGGCTGAAGGGTGCTGCCTGCCCTACCAGAGACTGGTGTGTGCCACTCCACAACTGCTACACTAAGGGGACTGTGCTTGGTTCCCAAATTGTGAATTGTCTGGTACAACTTGAGGTTTGATAAAGGGTGGGAGGGGTGGGATCTGAAGGTTTACCTGGAGAAGCCCTTGTCTTGTTGGGACCTGGGGAGGTTTCTTGTTTCAAGGCAGTCTCTGCCATGTGGGACTATTTATGTATCTTATTTATATGGAATTATTTATTTTTCCTGTTGGTCTGTCCATGTGCAGTTCCCCTGTCCCTGATTTGCCTCAATAAAAAATTATTTGTGTAAGGGCAAACTGTCTGCCATACTTGGAGCTGGAGTCACAAAAGGGCTTCAGCTTCCCCATCACTTTTGTGCCAGGGCTGCTTCTGCCTGATAGACAAAACACTGCTTCTTGATGGGGTATAAGGTATGGGAGGCAGGATGGGAATGAGGAGGCCATGTGGTACCTTGACTACCCTTCCTGAGCCTAGTAGGAAGGGCACATTTAGCTCTTGCTGATACCTGTGGAGCCCTGGAGCTGCCCCAGCTTGTTGCAAAACTCTCATTCTCAAGTGTCTGTGCACTTGAACCAAACCCAGCTGCTCTCATGCTTCTGAGCTGGGGAAGGCAAGGGGTTGTGGTCCTGGGGCTGGGTGGCTTGCTGGAGTCCTGGCATTGACACCTGGTGTGAGGGGATAGGAGCTGGGAATGAAGCCAGAAAAAGGATTTAATCTGCTCCATCAGCTTGCTTTGAAGGTGATCTGTCATCTTCCCCAGTGCTGTTGTAATCAATCTGCTTGGGAGCAGTTTGTGCTGTAGGAAACCAGCTGGGATGCTCCCTAAAGCACAGCCTTGGGCAGCTGCCTGCTGCAAGATAATGCTGCTTCTTGAATTGTACTTGCTGCAGCTTGGGTCTTTTTGTGAGCTGGTATTGAAAGCTATAGTGTGGCTATGAACCTGGACTGGGAGCTGTAGTGAGCCTCAGAGTATGGGGGTGGATCTGTATCTTTCTCTCTGCACATACCATTGCCAAAGACTCCAGGTATGAAGCACAACTGGAGCAAACTTTATTTCAGCTGCTCTCCCACTGCAGGCTTATAAGGCTGATTGGAGGGAGAGGCAGGTATTATTCAAAGTAGATGCCATGCACTATGGCCACAGCAAAGATGGAGGCATTGGAGAAGGTGGTGGAGGCAAAGTTGTCACTCTTGGGGTCCCACAGTGCCTGGCTGGCCACTAGCAGGCTCTGCTGGCCCTGCTGGCTCAGCAGCACCTGACAGACCAGCTTGTAACGGGGTGGCACCACCTCCTTTGCCTGACTCTGCAGCAGCTCAACCAGGCTTTGGGCTAGCTGGGCACCGTCCTGGGGGTTGTAGACTGTAGTCCCCAGGGCCCTGGCCAGGGTTCCCTCCAGCACCCGTTCCACCTGCTCCGTGTTGAACTTGCAGCCTTCATCTGGCTGCATCCTGTAAGTGTTTTCGAGGCGGGTCTTGAGGGTGGGCTGGAAGAGGGGGAGCCCGGAGAAGCTCACGCGGCTGTGGAGCATCCAAGGGCCGATGGAAGGGCGCCTGGTCCCTGGGGCTGCTCTGAGTGAGCTGCGGCGGCTGGCCAGGGGTGGTGGGAGGATGCTGAGGATGGAGCTGCGCCGGGAGGGCATGAGTGGTGGTTTACCTTCCTCGGTGCCCTGTGCCAGAGGTGGGGGCTGAGAGCCGCGGTGGGTGGCCCGAAGTGGCAGGGCTTCGGCGTTGTCCATAGCTGTGACCTGGGCTGGCAGGGCCGTCTCTGGGGGCAGCTGCTCAGCCATATATGTAGCCTGAAAAGGAGAGGTAGAGGTGGTGACTCGTAGTGCTGGGGTGGAGGAAGGTTGTTCCCTAGCCTCTTTATCCCACCACATCTCTGCTTTGCCTCTTCTGCCACTTACAAATATTGTGCCTTCTGGTACACAGGTTCGTGCAGGTCTGGATGTGGAGGAGCTAGGGGGATCGTGGCAACTATCTTTCCTCCTCCAGCACCTCCCTCTCCAGCAGCCGTTGCTATCTAGGGATGATCCAATGCAGACACAGTTTATCCATCCCTCTGCTCTCCCATCCCCAGCCTTTCCTCCTGGCACTGATGGGTGGCTCCTTCTCCTCCAGACTCCCCAGCCTTTCTGCCAGCGCCTGGTCCAATACTTACCCCTAGCTCAACTCCTGTTCTGCCAGGGTAAATCCAGATCTCTCTCTGCCCAGTGTTGTGCTCCTGGCTGCTCAGGACAACCCTTGGTTCCACAAGTCACAGTGAGCAGGGCCAAACCTGTTGTGCTCCTGGAGTGTGAAATGTTGCTACGTGACACTGAGGCTCTCCAAGGCCACTTTGGGACACAGCTTGTGTAACTCCGTGTTTCCTGGTCCCTTGACAGTCCTATGCCACTTCCCTCCTGCCCTGTCTGCATTTCTGGCTGTGCCAGCACAGGGACATGGTTGCTCTGGGCATGTGCCCTCCAACCTTAACTGCTCCCTGACAACCCTAAAAGAAATGCTTGCTGGTGTTGAATATGCAGAGTGGGAATCATAGAACAAAACTGTGATCACCACTTTACACCTCGACTATGGGCTGCACCAGGGCTGGGATCTTCAACAGTTTGATTTTTATTTTTTGCATTCTTTGTGCTTAATCCCCTGCACCAAATGAGAGTGTGTAGGTGGGCACCCATCAAGTACAGCTCTGCCATGTGCTGGAGCCCCTGCTGTCGAAATGCCCTGGGCTGAGGGCAAGTTTGCTGGGGCCTCCCAGCCCTCATTGGGATTTCTCTCCATCAGTGGAGCCCAGTCCAGCTGGTACTACACAATTGCTCGTCAATGCCCCTTTGTCTGGCCCGGCTGCCAAGCTATTTGAGGGAAGTGGAGACGGCTTTTGTGTTTCTATCTCCCATCCAGAGGTATTTATAGCCTGCCACTAACTAGCGCTGCCAAGCACACTGGCAGCTGGACCCCACTCCCTCAGAGTGCAACCGTCGGGCCCGCTCCTCCTCCTCACCACTGCTGGCAAGTGAAGGTGTCCTCCTCTTGTAGGCACCCACCCGCTGTCGCCCTTTGCATGCCGCTTTGGGGCCAGCCAGGCTTGGAAGAAAGGGGATCAAACAGCCCCTGGTACAGGACCTAGTTTGGGCTTGGGTGAAGCTGGTTATGCTTTTTTTCCGGCTGTGATTGCTCAAGTCCCAAGCAGACATAAGAACTGCAGGGCTCTGACGGGCGCGTGGACAAGACATGGCTTTTTCCATTTCAGGGGGCAGATGTCACGCTGGGCTCCAGTTTGCTGCACTGCTGGTGCCAGGCACCACGTCCATGCCCACTGGCTTTCCGTGGGGGCTCTGCACGTGGAGGTGAGGGTAATCTTTGTACATTTAACCAATCCACGTGTTGTTGTCTTTTCCAAAATCCCAGCCGCCTGCCTCCATTTACCTCCATCTGCCCCGTTCATGGGCTCCTCTGCAGCAACGCTGCCAGCCGAGGGGGACGGGTCTCGGTGCTGATGCCATGCCGTGTCACGGCAGTGGATGCCCTTGGGTCCGAGCTGCAGGCCAGCTTCCCCACCCCAATCCCAGCCGCCTCGGCTGGGTGGGTTTCGCCGGTCGCCGCCCCTTCTCTCCCTCCCACTGTCTCCCCGGCAGCGTGGCGGTCTGGCCCCGCTGCCGCCTGCCAGGTTTCCCTAGCAATGAGCTGTGCCGTACGGCGCAGCTGCCTCCTCCCCAGGCCGGCCAGCCTGCCCCGGCCTGCCTCCTCTTGCCTCCCGCCTGGCCCCTGCCAACCTCCCGCCTTCCGCCGCCGCCCTGCCTGTGCCGTCCTCCCCGAGGCAGCAAGCTGATGGCCGGACCCAGCTCGGCGCGGCTGCAGGGCGAAGCGGCCGCCTTCACCGCCGCCCTCCGTACCCTGGTCAACAACCCCCAGTTCAGGTGAGGGGCCGGGGGGCCGCCACCCTCCCTCCCCGGCCATACTGAAACTCCCCGGTGCCAGCGCCGCGCTGCTTTCCCACGGCCCTGATCGCTGCCGGGCGGGTTTGGGGTCCCCGGGCGATGCGCGGAGCCCCGGGGCGGCCATGGCTTGTGCTCAACCGGGACTTCTCCGCACGGCTTTTGCAGCGCTGCCCCCACATCCATCCCAGGGCTGCCCAAATGCCTTCCCTCAGGACAGTCGCTGCTTCTCTGGGGCGAAGGTCCCCGTGTGTGCCCAGACACACATCCACCCGCTCCCCCCGGTTTGTCCCCGGGTATAGTGCCAGCAGAGCAAAGCAGTGTCCCTGGCTAAATCTTGTGCTGGGGCTCCTGCCTTTGCCAGGAGTGGGGGTATCCTGCTCTTCAGGGGTACCCACTTGTGTGCAGAGCCTTACCCACCCCAACTTCACCATTGCTTTCCTTCAGTGTCTCTAACCTCTCTGCACTCCTGATGACAATCAGCTAACACTCCATGTCTCTGCCACTTCTTCCCAGAGTGGGAAGCAAAGGGCTGGAGAGCTGCTGTCTTGTCTATCCCCCACCTACAGGACACCTGTCTTGCAGCTGCCTGGCTGTGTGGTTCTCTTCACTTCCTTCATTCAGAGGCCTGGCACAAATGCCAGTGCTGTCTGAGTAATTCCCTGTCCCTGCTGAAATTTTTGTCTCCCTAGAAGAGGATGAATCCTAGTGAAAAGTCCTCAGCCACAGTGCAGTGATGAAGCAGCTGCCAGCCCACATTCTGCTACTTGCGCCTTTCATCCTGCACCCTTTGTCCCACAATCTGAAATCTGCACTCTGCATCCATCAACCTTCGTCCTGCAGCCTTCCACCTACCCTGCAACCTTCATCTGTGCCCAAGTCCTGCAGCCCAAAACTGCAGCCTGTGTGCCCAACCTCACAGTCTGCATTCTGCAGCCTGGACCTTGCTTCCCCAACTTGACCTGTAGAGCATAGCCATAAAAGTTTATTTCGGTCCCTCTTGTATCAGCTATGGACTGATCAAGTCCTGCTCACACTGCCTGGCATGCCTCAGCTGTGTGTATCATGATATACCCTTCTCTCTGGTGGGCATATCTGTCACCTTGAGGTTGGGCCATGGGTTTGTGTATAGCCTTGTGGCAGCTAGAGTTTGTGTGACTTCTGCTTATTGTGCTGCTGGGAGGAGAAGGGAATGAAGGGATGGATGTGGCATGGCCACATGATTAACACTGTCTGGACAATCCATTGCCTACTCCCTTTTCCCTTATGTTGCCTCCATTTGCTGGGGCCATGGGGCTGGGGAACAGTGCTGGGAGGCTGTGGGGGACCAGAGGAGCAGGATGAACCCCATGTTCTAGTGTGCACCACAGGCTGCTCCATACTGCAGGCCTAGTGGGGGGCCCAGTGCCAGCTGCTGCAACAGCCAACAGTTCAAGAGGCTTCATAGCCCTAAGCCCATGAATCAGTGCCCATGAGTCAAGGTGGCATGCTTTCTCCAGCTCTGCTGTGCCAGAAGAGAAAGTCACTTTCTCCAGCTGTCCTTGGCCTTTCTTTGCCTCACTCTGTGTCAGCACCCATATCTGACTATACCAACCCCCATGCTCTCTGTGCCAGCACCTATGACTGGCTGTGCCTTCCAGAAGACCTTTCTTGCTCACCTCATCTGCAGCATTCAGATAGCTTTAAGGAGCCATCAGCAAGGACCCCTCTGTCCCTCTTTTGGGGAAAAAAAAATCTCTGTTAAAACTAAAAGACATTGCCCCACTGAGATGGGAACCCAGCCAGTCCCTACCTGTGTGCCTTGTCCCAGTCCTAGTCCTAGGGCATCCTGTGCTCCACCTTCTCAGGCATCTCATCCTTCATGGTCCTCTCTCCCTAACAGTGATGTGACATTTGTGGTGGGCCCAGAGCAGCAGAAGGTGTTTGCACACCGCTGTGTGTTGGTGTGCCGCTGCCAGGCTTTCCAGGGGATGCTCTGCCAGGGGCCAGTGGACAGTGAGGAATCCCCCACCGGTGTCCCACCCCAGGGCCCCTTCATCCTGGGAAATGTGCAGCCTGAGGTCTTCCTGACTGTCATCGAGTTCCTCTACACGAACAGTGTCACCCTCAACAGACACATTGTGAGTAGGGCTGAGGCTGGCAGGGACCATGGATATGGGTGGACAAGGGGTAGGGGTTACTTTGCAGTGCCAGGCATGGAGGGGATATTCTGCATGGTGCTTTCTGCCTGGCTTACAGTGCATTGAGTGTGGGGGATCTTAGCCTAGCACAGTGGGTTGTCTGGAACATCTGATGGGTGTCTGCCTCAGTCTTGGGACAGCTGGCTGTGCATAGCCTGGATGCTGGGAATGGGGACACCAGGGCAGGACACCATATACCATCATGTGGCAGCCCCTTCCCCCACCAACACGGCCCACCTGTGAGTTCCCACAGAGGCAGGAGGACGCATGCCTTTGTCCGTGGCCCTGCATGATGATTTTCACAATGTTTTCTGCCTGTAGGCACTGGAGGTGCTGACCTCATCGGTAGAGTACGGCCTGCAGGACCTGTGCAAGGTAAGGCCTTGCTTAGACCATAGTGGGGGGTCCCCACCTTGGTGGCTGGAGGTGCCTCACCCGAGTCCCACGCAGGCTCAGCCCCTGCTTCTCAATCCTGGAGGGTCTCTCCAGTGAGATCCCCCTTGCGGGGGGTGCAGCACTGGCTCAGGATCTTATGGGGGCCAGGAAACCCCACAGGAGGACATGGGGGCTTATGTCTCCCACACAGCAGCAGGAAAGCCCCTGGTCTATCACCCACAGATGCCCTCTGGTCATGTGGCAGGATGGTGCCATAAGAAAGGCCCCAGTGCTGGAGAGCACTCAGCACCCCAGCTGCAGTGCTGCCAAGGGGCTGCTTCTTCGCGCTGGAAGGCTTTGTGAAGGCAGCGGCGAGCAAAAAGGGAGAGTGGGGGGCAGGGAGCTGGAGCGTCTCGGCGCTGGGGAGGGCGGCCAGGCCACGTCATCAGTGACTCCCGAATTAGAGACGGGCCGATGGGGGACCTGCCGCCTCACGGCCGAACTTCCCCGAGCCAAGGAGGGCTTCTGTGTGCCGGGGCGGCGGTACCAGATCTTTCGCATCGCTCTGTGCGGGCAAGCTCAGCCAAAGCCCGAACAGCGGCCAGGCAGGAAAGTAACATAGCGGGTGTTGCAAAACGGGGGGGGGTGTGTGGGGGTGTGGTGTGGTGGTGTCTGTGCCCCGGGCACATGACGCTCACCACAGTCCAGCGGATGCGTCCTTGGAGGAAATGACTGCCGGTGGGAAGAGCCATAGAGGAGAGGAGACAGAGGTGGTGGTGAAAGGGGTTGATCAAGGACAGTAGGGGAAAGCCCGTGGCTGTGTGGTCAGCTGCAGAGTGACCTCATGTCCCTGTGGCAAATGACTCAGGGTCCTTCTGCTTTGTCTGGTGGCTCCTCCCTACACATCACATCCCCTTGGGTTTCCCAGGGGCTCTGACTCTGAGGTGGGTGGGAGGAAGGTCCTGCTCCCCGACATGCATCCCACCTGCATCACTCATATTTGGTCTGCAGCTGGAGTTGTTGGTCCCCTAGTAGTCACGGGCAGAGAGCAACTGGCAGGCGAAACTGGACAAAGATGGAGTCACCCAGTGCACTGCAGCTGAGACCAGACCTGCCTCAATCTTCAGTAGTGGGATAGGTTGTCTCCAGGACAGCTGGCCTCCTGAACTGGCAAATGGAGCCAGGGACCAGTATAGTCTCCTGTAATCCAGGAGGAAGCAGTAAGGGACCTGCTGAGCCACTTGGATCCTCACAAGTCCATGGGACCAGATGGGCTCCATCTTAGGGTGCTGAGAGAGCTGGCAGATGAGCTGACCAAGCCGCTCTCCATCATTTATCAACAGCCCTGGCTCACTGGAGAGGTGCCTGACAACTGGAAGCTGGCCAATGTGATGTCCATGCACAAGAAGGGCCAGAAGGAGGAACTGGGAGATTAAAGACCTGTCAGCCTGATCTCAGTGCCAGGCAAGGTTCTGGCAGGTTCTGAACAGGTCATCTTGAGTGCCATCACAAAGCACCTACAGGATGGCCAAGGGATCAGGCCCGGCCAGCATGGGTTTAGGAAGAGCAGGTCCCGCCTGACTAACCTGATCTCCTTTTATGATCAGGTTATGATCCTTTTATGAATGAGGGGAAAGCTGTGGATGTAGCCTACCTGTACGTCAGCAAAGCCTTTGACACCATCTGCCACAACAAACTCCTGGAAAAGCTGGCAGCTCGTGGCTTAGACAGATTCACTCTGATGTGGGTCAAGAACTGGCTGGAGGGATGGGCCCAGAGAGTGGTGGTGAATGGTGCCACATCCAGTTAGCAGCCAGTCACTAGTGGTGTCCCCCAGGGATCAGTGCTGGGCCTGGTCCTGTTCAGTATCTTTATTGATGATCTGGACCAGGAGATTGAGTCCAGCATCAGTAAGTTTGCAGATGACACCAAGTTAGGAGCAGGTGTCAATCTATTGGAGGGTAGGAGGGCTCTGCAGTGGGACCTGGACAAGCTGGATGTGTAGGCAGAGGCCAATGGGATGAGATTTAACAAGGCTAAGTGCAGGGTTCTACACTTTGGCCATAACAACCCCAAGCAGTGCTACAGGCCGGGGACAGAATGGCTGGAGAGCAGCCAGGCAGAAAGGGCCCTGGGGGTGGTGGTAGATAGTAGCTGAACATGAGCCAGCAGTGTGCCCAGATGGCCAGGAGAGCCAATGGCATCCTGACCTGCATCAGGAACAGTGTGGCTAGCAGGACAAGGGAGGTTATTCTTCCCCTGTACTCAGCACTGGTCAGGCCACACCTGTCCTGTGTCCAGTTCTAGGCTCCTCAGTTAAAGAGAGATGTTGAGGTACTGGAACATGTGCAGAGAAGGGCAATGAAGCTGGTGAGGGGCCTGGAGCACAGCCCTGTGAGGAGAGGCTGAGGGAGCTGGGGGTGTGCAGCCTGGAAAAGGAAGCTCGGGGTGACCTCATTGCTGTCTACAACTACCTGAAAGGAGGTTGCAGCCAGGTGGGGTTGGTCTCTTCTCCCAGGCAACCAGCAACAGAACAAGGGGACGTGGTCTCAAGTTGTGCCAGGAGAGGTATAGGCTGTATATTAGGAGGCAGTTCTTCACAGAGAGAGTGATTGGCATTGGAATGGGCTGCCCATGGTGGAGCTGCCATCCCTGGAGGTGTTCAAGACAAGACTGGATGAGGCACTTAGTGCCATGGTCTAGTTGATTGGCTAGGGCTGGGTGATAGGTTGGACTGGATGATCTTGGAGGTCTCTTCCAACCTGGTTGATTCTATGATTCTGTGGCAGGACATGGCTGCATCGAGGATTAGGTGACCCACCTAAGGCTATGAGGCTGACTGAGGTTTGGTCACATCAGGCTCAGTCTCTGGTGGAATCATTGCCTGGACTGATTGCCCACAGTCCATTGCTGCTTTGTGAACCTTGAAGGACTGGAGGTGTCTCCTACCCTTTTCCCATGTCCTGGGTGCTCAGGAAATGTTGAAAGTCATGGGAGGGGGTACTGGAGCTGGATGCCCACTCTGCCCACTATCTTTTCATCTGCTCTCTAGCTCTGCATCAAGTTCATCAAGGACACCTTGAGCATTGAGCAGGTCTGCGAGGCTCTGCAGGTGAGTCTGATCCCAGTGTGGTCACAGAGGACTGAAAATAATTGGTGTGATTTTGGGGTAGGAGCTGGCCATACCCTCCTGTTCTTGGCTGCTTGGTGAATCAGGATTTCCCACTCACTGCTGTCCCAGAAGATGCCCTCCTATCACCTGAGCACATTGTACCAGGGCTAGAAGGGGCAGCAAGGCCACCACAGCCTGGCAGGGAAATGTCCTTATGTTGCCCTGAGCAGGGCTGGTCACTGCTGCCCAGTGCCAGGGTCTTGCAATCATCTGCATGAAGCTGGGAGGCACTGTGTTTCTGGAAGCTCTCGTGGTTTTAAGGCCAGTCACAAAAAAACCCTGCTGAGAGTTGGCACCTAAAATAGCTTTGGAAGGTGTCTCAGTGGCCCTGTCATGCTGCTTGATGGGATCAAAGCTGCTCCCCAGAGAAGGGGAGTTTGTTCCATCTCCCATGGGCCAAAGCAAAGCTCTTGGAGTGAGATGCTGGCCCTAGAGCACAGAATCTCCTGCCAGATGTGGTGCCAGGCTACCACGTCATAAGCAGAGCTAAAATTGGCATGGAGGAAACAAACAGAAAACCCCAAAACCTCAGAGCAAAATAAACCTGAAGCAAACATCTTGCCTTCCCTCCCTGCCTGCTTCAACATCAGTCCCCTGCTGTGGTGGAAGGGGAGGTGGTTCCTGAGAACCTCACGCAGAGGGGCTGCCACCATGAGGGGATGGGGACATGTCCTGTTGCCCAGGTGAGCAGTGCCAGCCTTGAGACAAGCATTGCTGGGTAGGGCTGGGGTAGGATGAAAGCAACCCAAATTCTTGCTGCAGTGGGGGATGGCAACTATGGGGCAGGATGGCACTGGTATCAGGATGTGCAGCACAGGGTGGGGGGCTCTGAGCTGACCTTTTGCCCATGCAAAGAGAGCTGAGGACAAGTGGCTCCCATGAGTGGCCTTATGCGAGCAATGCTGGGACCCCCTCACCCACCTGGGGCTGGGTGACATCCCCAAGTAGCAGTGGGAAAATCAGGTGCTTCCTGTCTGACAGCAGGGCTGGGTGACCTTTGTGGGCCACCAAGCCCTTCATCTGGGGGCAGGGCAGCCAAGAAAGAGACCTTGGCTTCTCTTCCCCACTATACCTCCACCACGGCAGCCATGCACAGGAGTGCACTTGTGTTTCTGAGAATGTCCGTGTCTCTGTAGAGCTTTGGCAGAGAGTGCATCCTGCCCTGGACCTCCTCACAGGTGTTGTGTTGTCCCACAGGCTGCGGTGACCTACGGGCAGGCAGACCTCCAGCAGCACTGCCTGTCCTTCATTGAAGGCTGCACTGCGGTACGGGTGTGGGGGATGGCATGGGGTACTCCAGGGCATGGGGGACACTGGGAAATACAGGATCAGGTTGGGGAGCAGGGCCCCTAAGAGTGGAATGGGTGGAGGCTGGGCACGGGAGGAAAGGGTGCAAATGGTATCTGTGGAGAAGATGCTGGGTGCCAGGTAGAGGACGACTGAGGGGTACTGGGTGCCAGGAAATAGGTGTCTGGATAGGGGTATGCTGGAGTGCCAAGCTAGGATGGGTCTGATGGTCTGTGGAAAGGTAGGCTGGTGTGGAATCCCAGTAGCAGTGGCCTGATGCTGCAGTGTGCTGGCAGGCAGTTGTCCGGACACAGGGCTTCCACGAGCTCTCTGACATAGTGCTGGCACGGGTGCTGCGCAGTGACCACCTGGACGTGGATGAGCTGGATCTGGTACAAGCTGTCCGGGAGTGGGCACACGTCAGCTCGGTGAGTGCTATACAGATGAGTGGTCCTGGCTGGGCCCCAACTCCAGGGGTGCCTGGACCCCCACCAGCCCTGACAGGGAACTCAGCCACCCTGTCTCTGAGCTGTGTGATGGGGACAAAAGCTATTCACTCCTTCTGAACCCCACCGGTGCTCAGCCCCAACCCACATATCCCACTGGCCAGCAGGCTGTCCTGGAGCGCCCTGTATCCGAGGTGGCTGCCCTGCCCGTGCAAGAGCTACGCTTGCCCTTGCTAGCACCCAGCGAGCTGGCAACACTGGAGACACACAACCAGGAGGATCTGCTCATCCCGGTGAGCTGCTGCCTCCTCTCAGGATGCCCTGGCTGACCTCTTAGGCTGGAGGATGCTGCAGGGCTGGATTTTGGGGAGGACCATGCTGTGGTAATGCTACTGATCCCATCGTTCTCCTCTAACCAACAGATGGAAAGCATCGCAGCGGCCTGGCGGTCGCACGCACTGAGGAAGGGCAGCGGAGTGCCCTCCCGCCTCTGCCGGCCTCGGCGTGGCACACGCCCGCGTGAGCACCACCGCCACCTTGACCCACATGCCAAGTAGGGGCTGGGCGTTGAGATTACCCCTAGTCCAGTCAGTCCAATCTGGGAGGCAGCAGTGCCTCCCAGGCTGCAGTGGGGCTGGGCCCTGCCAGAGGTGCTTTCCTGGTCAAGAGCATCAACACAGTGCTTTGCCCCACAGCTTCGGGGGCAGGGCAGGATGCCCGGGTCACGCCAAGCCGTGGTGCAGGGAGGGGAGTGGGGGCGGTCAGAGCTGGGCCGTGGGATGGGTGCAAGGACACCCAGGGGCCTGCACGCAGCCTGGGTAGCAATGCCAGGGGTGGCGGGGCTGCAGGGGTCCCTTGCGAGATGGGGACGCGGTGAGCTCGGCCTCTCGCAGCCCCGCTGCTGCCCCGGGAGCCGAGCCCTTTGCTGAGCCTCTTCCCCGGAGCGGTGCTGCCCTCGGCCGGTAGCGAGGCTACGCTGCAGCAGGCAGCGAGCGCCGACTCCCGGCCTCAGCACGGATACAAGCCCGCCTCCACCCCATGGCAGCGGAGGGGACGGGGCTGAGCAGGATGGGGAAGCCGGGGTCTTAGAGGAGAGAACGTGGAAGGAGAGGTGCCAGCATCTCCGCACCTACCCAGCACCGCCGCTCCCACGCCAGCGACCCCTCCCCCATCCCGAACCCCACCCCAAGCGGCTGCCTTGGCAGCATTTCCCAGTCCCTCACGGCGCCCGGGACACACACACGCACCACCGAGGCTGCCAGCCCCTCTGCACCCCCTTCTTCCACACCCCACTGCATGTGGGTCTGTCCCAAGCTTAACCCCCCTCCCCCCTCCACGCTGTGCCCCTCAGGAGAAAGGGCCAGACAAATCAGGTAATTTATATATAATATATATATTTACTCTTTAAAAATAAACCTTCGGTCCCCACTACCGCCTGTACAAACTACAAAAATAAACCTTTGCTCTCTTTGATATAAATAACTTAGATGGCGTGTTGGGGTGGGGGGGAAGGGGGAGAGGCTGCCCACCGTGCCCACGCCTGGCACGGGGACGGGGTGCCCGGGGCCACCCCAGCTCAGCGGCAGTGTCTGGGTGCCGGGGAGGGCCGGGCCGCGGGCACGGCAAACGCCGATGGAGTTAAAGTGCTGGGTAATGGCGTGGACGGTGCCCGGGATGGGGATGGGGACAAGGGACTGGCCTCAGGGACAGCCCCGTTGCATGGGGACATGGTGAGAAATACTATTTCCCAGTGAGATGTGCCTGCTGGCACCGTGGGCACCCATATGAGCGTGCCTGGCCCTGTGCCTGTCACCAGCACATGCTGTTACCAGGGCCAGCGTGGGACAAGGGGCTGTGACAGTGGGACAGTTCAGGTGTTCAGCACAGCAAGGACCACCCCGAGGACCCCCCTGCAAAACCCTGCCTATGTGGTGGGTGCAGCTGTGGCACACCCTCCATCTCCAGCCATCCCACGCTCACCACTGGGGAAACTGAGGCACAGGGCAGAGCGTCGGATGGAGTGAGATTCCTGTGGCTGCCCAGCACCCCTAGAGTGGGAGCATGAACAAGGTCTGTGTCCCTGCCCCGGGCTTCTGCTGTCTCCGGCAGGTAGCCCTGCACTGGCAAAGGGCCTGTCCCCTCCTGCCTGCACTCTGGGCAGCCAGATGAGGCCATAGGCTGAGAAATAAATCTTTTAAAATAAGCTTAAAAATATATATCTCTCTATAGATAGTTTCCCTTTGCAATAAATAAAGGTGGGGAGTGCCTGCCCCAGGCCTTGCCCGCAGCACCCCAGGGGATGGCTGTGTCTGGGACTGTCCCCTTTGTGGGGGACAAGGGGCATCAGGGCACCCTACTGGGGCACCCCAAATTGTGGCCCGGGGTGGTGGGCCCCAGGAGGAGGTGACAGGGAGCAGGCAGTGACCCTGCAGTGGGGATGCTGGCAGGGCACCGAGTCTGCCTTGCCAGCAGCTCCAGAAACAGAGGCGGGGGGGGGGGTGGGTGGGGGTTAGTGCTTCCATTTCTGGGAGTCAACAAGCCCAGGGCAGGGTAATCCCAAATCCTGGGTGAGGGGACATGGCACCATTGGCACAGCCCTAGATGTGAGACTTGTGAGCATGGCATGGCCTGCACACAGCTTGCATAGAAGTGCCAGCCTGCCCTGCCAAGCACCAAGAGGTGTGGAGGTGGCTGGTCCTCCTCAGCCGAAACCGGGGGGCATCACCGCTCCGGCAATTAGCAGCACTACGCGGGCGACCCCGCTCTGCACCCTCCTGTGCCCACCAGGTGCTGAGGAGATGCTCTGCCCCAGAGCTGGTAACCTGTGAAGAAAGAGAACAAGGGAGGTCATCTTGGTCTCTCCAAAGCCACCCTGAACCACCATGCCAATGTGCATGAGCCCCAGAGTAGGGTCCCCATGTTCCCAAGCTCACCTAGCGCCGGGAACCTGTCCCTCGGTGTCCCATGCTCTGCATCTCAAAGGCATCAGACATAGCAGTGCCACCAGTGCTGGGCATGCTGGGCTCCTCCAGACAGTCTCGTTCGCCACTGGCAAAGCCCTCAGGGCCAAAGGTGGTGTAGGAGCCAGGCAGTGTGGGGTGTAGGGCCACTGTTACCGAAGCAGTGGCTGTAACAGTGGCATAGCTGCCAGCAGGACCCTGCAGGTGGGTGCTATAAGTGGGCAGTGCTGTGGCAGGAGCTGGTTGGGCACCTGGTGGGCAGGACTGTGCGTGGTCTTGCGGTGGTGTGGGGCCTGGCAGGGAAGGTGCAGGCTGTGGGCCAGATGCCTCCTTCTTCCCTTGGACCTCTGGGCTGTCCTTGTAGGGCTTCAGCACCTGGAAGGGGAACATGGAGCATGAGGGCCCCCAGGCATGAGAAGTATTCCTATGGCAACCCCTGCAAAACCCACAAGCCCCTGTCTCCCTTGGCTCTCTATCCATGACCCTCTTACAGG
This sequence comes from Ramphastos sulfuratus, assembly GCA_013399055.1. Taxonomy (NCBI): domain Eukaryota; kingdom Metazoa; phylum Chordata; class Aves; order Piciformes; family Ramphastidae; genus Ramphastos; species Ramphastos sulfuratus. Next base: position 269,418 of record WBNM01012292.1, read on the forward strand.
GGATGCTGGAGGTGCCACGGTGGGCAGAGACACTCACGGTGATGCGGGGGAAGCTGGGGTCTTTGCCGGCTTCCAGCAGGATGTGTGCTGGAGCAGAGGGCACGATGAAGGGCCCCCGGGGGCTGCTTGGCCCCACGCCCTCTGCATAGTGTTCCGTGTCTGAGGAGTCAGGGAAGGCAGCAGGCCAGGCTGGTGCACGCCGGACATACAGCCCCCTGGGGCCCAGGCATGAGGGCACAGGCTCTGGCTGGGGCAGATGTGAGCAGTTTTCCACTGGGGGTGCCTGGGGAGAGAGGGGAAAATGTCAGAGGGACCTAGCACATACAGGGATGGAAGACTGTGGGGTGGCAGGGAGCATGAGGTGATGTAAGGATGAAGTAAGGGCTATGTAAAGTGACGGAGTTACAATGTAAAGCAGAGATGGGGTCAAATGGCTTACGGAGGGATGTGGGGAGCAGAGTGTGAAGTGAGGCAAGAGCAGGGTCAAGCAGGTATGGGGCAAGGTGGATATGGGGCAGAGGGAAGGATGGGGTAACTCAGAGAAGTTAGAGAGTGAGGGGCTGATGTGGTTATGAAGTGAGATTGGGACAGCACAACACAAGGATGGGTATAGGGTGAAGGGGCAATAGGGGATTCAGAGAGGCAGGGAGGGACAGGCAGAGGCAGGGTGGGGGTCTTGTACCTCAGGGGGTGGCCCAATGATGGAGAGCAGGACTGGCAGCAGCACTAGCCCATTGAACAGTCCCAGTAGTGTCAGGATGGTGAGCACCGCAAAGAAGTATCTGGGGGGGGCAGCCCACAGAGAGGGTAAGCAGGGAGAGATGCCATGAACCCCATCCCATCCCAAACATGGCTTCCCACACCGCACCCCCCAACCTCTCCAAGTCTTCCCAGCCTCCACACAATATGAGGTGGGTGCCCTCAGCAAAACATATCCTTGCCAGCTAAGGGGGTCTGCCACACTCCTCGGTCCCCACTGCCAAACCTTGTGGGAAGCAGCAAGAGGCTGGTTTACCCGCCTCCAGTGCTCACCTCATGATGAAGTCAAACTCTGAGCCAGCCAACATGAGGACGCCCAGGAGAGTGGAGATAGCACCATCCATCACAGGGGCAAAGGTGTGCTCCAGTGCTGTGGTCGAGCGCACATTCCTGCTCCCTGCAGCTGTCAGGAAGCCCTGCATGGGATAGGGATGTCACACAGGGCTCACCCCTGTGTGCCACCCATGACATGACCACCCATCAGCACATAGCCAAGGGGGTGAGGGTGCTGGAGAGAGGGAACTGGGGTGCCCTGCAACTGAGCAGGGGTCTATCTATGCTCACCAGAGCCACATGGACAGTGAACTCCACACCGATGCCCACTGAGGCAATGAGAATGACCACGGGGATGGCACTCAGCTTGATGCCCATCAGCCCCATGATGCCAAACAACTCCACTGCCATCATGGCCAGGATGGAGACCTAGAGAGGTGAAATGAGTGAGGGGTTGCTCTGACTAACTATTCTCTGCCCTGGCATGCCAGGACCTACCCCTCCATATAGGGCAGTCTTGTTCCATTGTTCCTTTTCCTTCTATTCAGGGTGTTTCTCTCTCCCATTTCATATAAGTGGCCCTCACTCTCCTTTGCACCGATGTCCTCAAACCTCCACTCACTATGTAAGTTCCCTTCACAAGAAGGGTCCCTTATCCTTCTATACGAGTGCCTCAATCACTGCCATCTGCATATGGGCATTCCCCTCACCCTCTTCTGCACAGATGTCACCAGATCCCTGACCTCTCCTTGCTTCCTTCATAAGCAATGTCCCTGACACCTTCACATGGATGTCTCCCATCCACTGCTACCTACATATGGGTGTCCCTTCCACCCTGGGTGTCCCTGGCCACCCCAGCACCCCAAAAGAGATATTCAGGTCCACCAAGCAACATGGGAGAAGGGCAGCATATCCCTGTCCTCACCCACCAGGAAGGCAGCATGGCCAGTCACCCTCCTGTCCCCATGTATTTGGGTGCATACTCACAATGATGCCAGCTGTCCAGGGGTTGAGCAACAGCAGGGCACAGACGAGGAAAGTGCAGGCCAGCAAGATGCTGATGGCTAGCAGGAACCAGTGGCGCAGGCCTATGTACTGCTCCCAGAAGAGGAAGGGGTAGCCGCTGGGGTAGCTCAGCACTCCGTGACGCTGGGCGGCCTCCCGGCAGATGGCCCGCACGCTCTCGATCGCCTCCACAAAGTCAGCCGTGTGACGCAGCCCACTCAGGTAGAAAGGGAACTGGGCAAACTCCAGTGGCTGGGCTGCTGGGACTGGGGAGGAGAGCGTGGGCAGTATGAGGGTACGGGCAGCACAGTGTCACCCCGAGCATGCTACCTTGACACCACAGGGCTGGGGAGTGTGTGGGGAGCTGACTGGGGGCAAGGAAGAGGGGGTTCTTCTCTGCTTGCAGGATGCTTTTGTGGTATGTGGGTTACAGTGAGCAAGGGGTTTCTCTGCAGGGGAATTTTGTGGGGCAGAGGGAGAGCAGAGCAGAGGGGCTTTGCAGTAAGATGCTCATGGGCTGAAGCAAGGTGATGTTGCTGCATGCTAAGGGCACAGGGACTACCACAGTGGAGTGCTCAGGGTGCAGAGGGACAATTGTGGAGCACGGGGAAGCAGGGCAGCTTTTCTACTGGAGAATGTTGATGGATGAGGCATCTATGGGATTTCTCTTTGGGGAGACTCTTCCAGGGCAGGAAAGGTGTAGGAAGCAAGGTCCTCTGCAAAAGGATGCCAGAGGGTGGAGAGGACCCTGGGGAGCCCACCACTCTCACTCACTTCGCAGGTTCTCGCCTGTGGTGTCATACTTGTCATGGATCCACTCAGGTGGGGGAGGGTAGAAGTTGGCCTGGGAGGCGGCAAAGCCCAAGGGGTCGTTGCTGGCCCACACCGTCAGGCAGATGTAGAAAGTGTCAGGGGGGATGATACCATTCTCATCCACCAGCCGCCGCGTGGTCAGCTACACAGAGAGAGAGCAGAAGCAGACATGAGTGGGGCAGCAGACGCAGCATCATCCCCCGCTCAGTCACTTCAGCCCTGTCTCCACGCACCTGATTGAAGTTGAAGGGCTCCTTCTTGTTGCCAGTCTGGATCAGGAGCTTGTAAGCCAGTGCCCCGTCCTCAGAGCCGTTGCGATAGCTGTCATGGGTGATGCGCCCAGCTTGCCAGTCCTTATCAAAAGTGGCCTGGAGTCCTGGGAACACAGCACAGGGGTGAGCATCCCTTGGAGCACATCACCCTGCACAGTATCCCTTGTGCCCCAGGGAGCACAGTGCCAGTGGGATGGGGGTGAGGAAACCCCAAGGCTCAGATCAGCATTGCTGGGCAGCTTAGGGACATCATGAGTCACAGAATCATAGAATCAATCAGGTTGGAAAAAACCTCCAAGATCATCCAGTTCAACCTATCACCCAGCCCTAGCCAATCAACTAGACAATGGCACGAAGTGCCTCATCCAGTCTTGTCTTAAACATCTCCAGGGATGGTGACTCCACCACCTGCCTGGGCAGCCCATTCCAATGCCAATCACTCTCTCTGTGAAGAACTTCCTCCTAATATCCAGTCTAGACCTCCCCAGCACAACTTCAGACTGTGTCCCCTAGTTCTGTTGCTCGTTGCTTGGGAGAAGAGACCGACCCCCACCTGGCTACAACCTCCTTTCAGGTAATTCTAGACAGCAATGAGGCCATCCCTGAGCCTCCTCTTCTCCAGGCTAAACAACCCCAGCTCCCTCAGTGTCTTTTCATGGTGAGACCATCCTTGGATGAGACAACCCTTCCCAGGCTGCCACACACCAGGGAAGCAATTTCCAGACCAATGGGTAAGGTGCAGGCTGGAGAGAGGGTCCTTGGGCAGGGGACATAATGGAGAAGAGGAATGTCTCTTACCTCGCAGCCAGTCCTGGAAATAATGGAGCCACATCTTGGGCAGGTCGCGGTTGCCCTCTCGCACCACATACTTGACAGTGCTGAAGGCCTGGTGCAGGTTGAGCAGGGCAGCTTGGGCGCCCGGGTAGTGAAAGCCACCCTTAGTGACAATGAACATGTTGTAGAAGGAGAAGTACTTGAACTGGGCCGAGATGAAGGCATGCGCTTTGGTGTCCCGCGGCACGATGTCCGTCAGGTAGAGACCATCGTGCACCATGGTGGTGCCGTAGAGGCTCAGCCCCAGCAGTGCTAGAAACAGCACTGCTACCACCACCTGTGGGGACAGCAGGGGGAGGCTCAGAAGGGGGTCCTGTGCCACGCACTCACCTCAGGTGGCATCACTGGGGCTGTCCCCACCTCACCTTGGTCCGGGTCCTCAGGAGGAGTGGGGCGTATTTCTCCCGGGCAAAGTCGGCAAGGCTCCAGCGGCAGAACGGCAGGGGAACGCACTCCCGCCCGCCCTTGGCCTCATCCAGCTGGGACAGCAGATCTCGAGTGGAGCTGGATGGAGCAAAGACCTGCGAGCCCAGGGGGTCGGTTTGGGGCAGGAGGACAGCTGGTGAAGTGCACACCTGGGAGGTAGGTGGCAAGACAGTGACGACATGGTGGCCCGAGGAGTCACAGCGGGTGAAGGCTTGCACGGTGGTAGTGATCTGTGTGCTCGTCGCCATGCCAGGGTGCCCATAGGGGGAAGGGTGGCAGGTATGGTTGTCGTTGGCATCAGCAAGCTCCTGGGGTTGGATCTGGATGACTCGTGATGAGCAAGGACTGCAGGGAGTGAGGAAAAGAGGAGAGAGGGAATGAAAAGAAGGTGTTGAAGGAGAGGAGCAGTCACCCCATGGCTCTGATGGGCACACATGGGGTGAGCCCCAGCCCAGCCGCCCCAGCCCAGCCAGCCCAGCACTGGTACCTGTAGAAGCAGCAGAGGATGTCGAGCCGATGTTTCTCCCGACGGTACAGGTCCAGGCTCAGGATGGCAGGGAAGACGAATAGCACCATGGCAAAGTTGAATACCACAACTACTGCAGCCTGTGGGCAGGGGTAACATGTCAGAGTGGGGTCTGACCATCCCTTCCCATGCCCCTGGAGAGGGACTCTGGCCCTACCTGGAGGGAGAAGGCACGCAGGGCAGGGATGGGCACCAGGGCTGCCATGAAGAAGGCAATCATATTGCTGACTGAGGTGAGAGTCACACTGGTTCCTGTGCGCTTCAGACACTCACCCGTTCGCTCCTGCAAGGACAGAAGGAGGGAGGGAGCGATGAGAGGAGCTCTACCAAGTTCAGAGGGGACTGGGGAACTCCTGGGCAGGGCCCGGTGCTAACCTTGAAAGGGATGTGCTGGCTGGTCTCGGTGAAGGCATGAGCCAAGAGGAACATGTCATCCACACCAATGCCAAGAGCCAGGAAGGGCAGTACCTGCAAGAGAGCAGCTGATATCAGCGGGAAACACGGCTACTGACTGGAAGGGGACCTGGCCACTCTGCAACCTCCAGGGCCCCACCAGCCTCATGGTAACAAGTTCTTCCCCCAACACATACCTGGGTGGTGGCTGCATTGAAGGAGATGCCCAGCAGTGAGCAAAGCCCCAGCCCAGAGGCCACGGAGAGAGCCACAAGCAGGACCCCAGCCAGGCCCACAGCCCCCTGGGACTTGGAGCAGTCCCATCGCAGCATGGTGACACAGGCGTAGGCCAGCTGGAAATGCACACTGGGTTAGTGGGGTTGGAGGTGGTGAGAAAGGGATTGTGTGTGGGGAACAGAGAGAGGGAGCACACGCACCATGAGAAGGTAGCCGCCAGCCACTCGGATGACACTGATGTCGGAGAAGGACTTCATGATGTCATTGAGAGTGGTGGTGGAGAAAGCATGGACATTCTGTGTAGCATTGGGTGGGATGGAGTCCTGTGCCAACTGCCAGAAACACAGCCCATTAAAGGAGTCAGGACCACCTCGCTCCCCAGTACATCCCCTATAGAGCCACCCAGGGTGTCAGTCACCCTAGGGACCCACCAGGCCACAAGAGAGGGAGGGATGCCCTGACCCATGGCCACACAAAAAACTGGGTGCAGGGGAGATGCTATGTACAGGCTCACTCCTGTCCAGCCTCACACAGGAGTTGTTCCCTGTGCTCACCTCCACAAATTTCCTCTGCCAGGCTTCCAGGATGGCACCTGCCTTCTCCTCACTCCAGCTGATGTCATGGATCTCGTAGTCATCCTTGAAGTGTTCAAAGAGCTGCCGGGGACTCATGAGGAGGAACATGGTCTGGAGGGCCTCAGCGCTGGGGAACAGGCATGCACCTTGCTGGGACCAAGTGCAGTGCCCCAGGATGCAGGAATAGGTCCATCCCCCACCCAAAGACTCCCTGTCTTACTGCAAACACCTGGGAGAGCATCCAGGCATCCTGCCTCTCTGTTCTCCATCTTGCTCTGAAGTACTGCCCCACTTGCCAGCCCCATACACCTGCCAGCCTCACACACTCTTCCAGACGGTCCCACAGACCCTCTTGCAGTCAAGGCAGGTTCCCATGGACACCAAATAAGGATAAAGGAACCCCACTCCAAACCATCCCCAGACTGAGTGCTGTGGCTGGGTCCTTGTGCTGTGCCCAGGGACACCCACACCACAGTGGCTCTTACCGTAGCAACTTGCCCTGGGGGTCTTTGGTCGTGCCACCTAAAATCAGCTCCTGCTGCCACCGCATGAACTTCCTGGAGAAGCCATGGCAGCCTCCGGAGAGCTCAGCTGGGATATCAGGGCTCTGTGGGTAGAGCAGAGGCATCAGGAATGCAGGACTGTGGGGTAGGCAGGAGAGCATCAAACCCCCATACCAACTCTCAGTCCCCATGGACTGTGACGCACCTGCTGGCTCTGCTTGTTGGGGGCACTGGCGGGGCACTGGGGGTCACGGGGGTCTAAGCAAGGCCGCTCCATGTAAGCCTGCCCCACCTCTGCCTTATCCAGCAGATCTTTGAAGCCTTCCAGGGACGTGAATTGCCCCAGCTCTTCCATCAGCTGCAGAGGGTCTAGGTTGCTCCACTGGATGTCTGGGCGGCCCCTGAGGAGAGAGGCAGCAGGGTGATGGGAAATGCTGAAACCCACATGTAGTACCACTGTGACCACTGCTGCCCCATCCCATGGATTCTGGAGACCCCATTGAAGGCAGGGTGCAAGGATGCAGAGGAGCAGGATCAGTCTTCAGTGCATACCCTACCCCCTTTCTGGGACTGCCTGCAGCATCCCCGTGCCCTGCACGGTGCAGCGGGCTTGCCCGAGTCAAGTAGCGTGCCTGATCCTGTTAGGCTGGGACAAAGCGGGGGGAGCCGGCCCCACTGCCCGGCCCCGCTTTGTGCGAGCAGTCAGGCCGATTACTGCCCGTGGGCTAACATCTTGATAGAGGGCAGCAGGCAGGCAAGGTCTCCCAGCATCCCCTCTAGCTCTTCCTGCCATCTCACCCCACGTTGGAGGTTTTAAGGCTCAGAAGTGGTTTGGGGGCTGAGGACGGTGCTGTGAGCTGGGTGTAGACCAGGTCCTTGGAATTCAGCGGGACCCCATGAAACTTGGATACCCAAGAGAAGAGACTTTTCCATTGCCTGTGGCTGCTTTGCTCTTCCATCTCAGCCTAGGGTGCTGGGGGCCAGCTCCCAGCCTCACTTGGCTTCTTTTTTAAGACAGAAAGAACACACAAAAAAAGCCAATAACCCAACCCAGCACACCAAAAAGGGAAAGAAAAAGCCCCAAGTGAGTGTGGGCTCTGGGGAGAAACGTAGCCTAATAATTCATGAAGGCTGGCTGGGCCGGAGCCGGCCGCTCAAGATTCCCACATACCAACCGGAGCTGCTGCTGCTTCCAAAGAGAGCCCCTTTTATCTGCTTTCGCTTGCTTCACTGAGCCAGGGCAAATCCTTTTGTCTTTCCATAGATTGCTGCTCTTTGTTCTCCCAGCTCCCGCCCCGCTTGCCCCTCGGCGTTAAAAAGGGGGACAGTCCCCATGGGCTGGCTGGCACTCAGCTGGTGTGCTCGCCCGGGCACCCACTCACCGGTCTGCAAGCAGAGATGGATCCCACTCCTGCTGTGGGTGTCACCCTGCCTACTACGTACCCCAGCCCCAGGATGCTGCCCACTGTGGCAGATGATGCCACCAGCATCCCACTCAGCATGGCCACCTCAGCCTCTCTTGCTCCATCTTCCAGCTGCTCCCCAAGCTGGGACGGGGAGCACCAGAGGTTCTGGGGGGCAAAGCTGGTCCCCTACTTCTAGCTAGGGATGTTGCGGCCCCTATCCCCTCCTCCCGTCCAGCAGCAGCCTGAATAAGGCCACTATTTCATCTGTTTGGCAAGGGGCAGCTTTCAGAGCAGCATTAGCATGAGAAAGCATGGGGCTGCGTTTGCTGACAATGCACAAGCCACCCGGCTCTCCCGGACAAACACAGGCGTAAACAGAAGGAATGTTTGGGGGGGGGTTCCCCCCATCCAGCCCTGGGTGCCCAGCGCCACCACTGTGGTACAGAGAGGTGGCCAGGGAGTCACCCACCACCCACCCTGGGGACACAGTGCTTTCCGTATTCCTGGGCATTGCACAGGAGTGTAGGCGTTTCTTCACCATTGTGGCATCCACAAAGCACTGTTCAGGGGAGCAGCCCCCAGGGATCTGCCTGTGGCACCCTATATCCCCATCCCTGGTCGGTGTGATGGCATGGCATGGCATGGCATGGCATGGCATGGCATGGCATGGCATAGCAGAGTTGGGCTCCTCCTGGCTATGTCACCAAGGCCAGGCAAGCAAGGCCGTGGAGCTGTCCCTGGGGTGTTGACCCAACAAGATGCACAATGGTGGCAGGACCATTCTGGGGCTGAGCAGGACAAGCACCAGCACCAGAGGAATCTTGGAGTATCAGGGCCAAACTGCAGGGGGAGGTGAAGCACAGCACTGCAGCAGCACCCCTAGCCCCTATCCCACCTGTGGCCTCCCCCAGAACACTCACGGGAGGTAGGCTGAGCCTCCCTGCAGCTTGGAGCCTTCCCAGAAGCAGTCCAGCGGTGTCAGGATCACACAGGGGAACAGCTTCTCTATCATCTGCAGGAGAAGGAGATGTGAGCAGTCAGCAAGGATGGAACAAGTCCTCTCTAATCCCCACTCAGCTCTACTAGGCTGCCCAAACCTCTGCCCTTCCACATGGAGCTAGCAGTGCCCTTGCACCACAGCCCAGCCGCTGCCCTTTCCTGGGGGATCAATGCCCCGTGGGGAGCTCCGCGGGTGCCATGCCATGCCCAGCACTCACCCTCTCGATCATGCCATTCTCAATGATGGGGACACCTGACTTGTAGCAAATCTTGTTTAAATCCCACGATCTGGAAAAGCAGAAGGAGGAGCTAAGGGAGCTCAGAACAGGTACCATCCCGCAGGGGACACAGTAAGGGGTGGGAAGACACACAGGGCATGGCGGGGGTCCCCGCCCCCCACTCCCGGAGCCAGACTCACTTTCCGTACAGCGAGATTTGGACTTTGCTGGCGGCCAGGGCCGCCTCGAGGTGGAGCTGCAGGGCCTCCTGCGTCAGGATGTTCTCCCCATCCCTCTTCGGGGTCTGGATCAACATTTGTGAGGTGTAGACCGACTCCTCGCCCAGCTTCTCCTTGGTGTAGCGCAGCTCCTGGCTCACTCGGCTGCCGGCTGCAGAGAGGACCATGACATGACCTGTCAGTGCCAAGGCTGGCAGACCCCCCATTCCACCTACTTGTCTAGCCCATCAGGATGCCCAGGGAAAGGGACAGGCAAGACTGAGACCCTGCAGCATCAGATGGTGCCATGTTAACCCAGGGACGCTTGTTGCCATGGCGTTTCCCAGCTGTTGCATCCTCTGGGTGTTCACACCCAGGGGGTTCGAGCAGGGAGGATCTCAGACACACTGGACCAGGCATTCCCCTTCCCTCCAACACTGGTATTTCCAGTCTTGGAGTGGCTCTTTGGCTTTCCTTTCCCTGGAAAAATCCAGTGGATGGACAGCTGGTGAAGCACATGGGACACATCCTGCCCATTCCCACCTATGTGCTGGGGTGGGTACTGCAGATGCCCGATGCAACTGGTACCTGATACCAGATAGCGAGTGAAAACAGGGACATTCCCCACCATTTCTGTCCAGTGGCTCCCTGACATCTCAAGGCAGGCAGTGTTCTGACTACAGAATGGATATAGGGAGAGGTAGACACCCTTGAGCCCCACAGGTGCAGGATGATGTGGGAGGAGTTTGGAGACAAGGGAGAGGCACAGTGCTGGGGAGCTCCAGGGGGACCCTTCTCCTCCCGCTGAGGCTCCGGGATCTGTTCCCAATGGCAGCAGGAGAGCTCAGAGCATGGCAGAGCCGAGGTTTCTGAAAGAAGCCACTGACTTCATTTGTGGCCGCCTGGGCACAGGAGAGAAATCCCCTCCTGGCCAGCCGGCACTGAGCTCCAGCCCTGAGCTGCCTTTTGCATGGCAGAGCGCCTTCCCAGGGACCCAAACCCACCCAACAAGGGGCTCCCATCCCTCCCGGCACGGCGAAGGCAAGACAACACAGCCCAGAAGAGGGTGGGAGGCTGATTCTGAGAATCCCCAATTGCAACACTCAGCCATCCTGCTCCCAGCCCTTGCGGGGTGGGGGAAAGGGGAGGACAAAGGGTAATGGATGCAACCCCCATGCTAGTGCCATCCCAGGGTGCCCAGCACAGAGGTGCACCTCAAGGCAGCGCTGCTGGCAGGGTAAGACCAGTTGCTGCCCAACCCCCGGGGGCTGGGCAAAAGGGAGGGGGGGGCAGGATTCATCCGCGCCAGGATGTTCCCTCAGCGAGAGGCGGGGGCCCTGGCAGGCCTGGCCCCCCGCCAGCACCGAGGAGGCCAGAGCGAGACCACAAATAAGGAGCAGAATCTTCCCTTTTAATGACTTATTATATGGGTTGGTGTTTTTGGTTTGTGTTTTGTTTGGTTGGTTTTTTTTTTCTTCCCCTGTTTTTTGGGAATGGGGAGGGGGAANCCAGTATCACCACCACTCCCAGGTGACACATCCTGCTGGGCCCCATGGGCATCTCCTCCCATCACATCTGCAAGCATGGAGTCAGGGGGAGCACCCCAAAAACTTAAAGAAAAAAAAAAAAAGAANGAGCTCCAGCCCTGAGCTGCCTTTTGCATGGCAGAGCGCCTTCCCAGGGACCCAAACCCACCCAACAAGGGGCTCCCATCCCTCCCGGCACGGCGAAGGCAAGACAACACAGCCCAGAAGAGGGTGGGAGGCTGATTCTGAGAATCCCCAATTGCAACACTCAGCCATCCTGCTCCCAGCCCTTGCGGGGTGGGGGAAAGGGGAGGACAAAGGGTAATGGATGCAACCCCCATGCTAGTGCCATCCCAGGGTGCCCAGCACAGAGGTGCACCTCAAGGCAGCGCTGCTGGCAGGGTAAGACCAGTTGCTGCCCAACCCCCGGGGGCTGGGCAAAAGGGAGGGGGGGGCAGGATTCATCCGCGCCAGGATGTTCCCTCAGCGAGAGGCGGGGGCCCTGGCAGGCCTGGCCCCCCGCCAGCACCGAGGAGGCCAGAGCGAGACCACAAATAAGGAGCAGAATCTTTCCTTTTAATGGCTTATTATATGGGTTGGTGTTTTTGGTTTGTGTTTTGTTTGGTTGGTTTTTTTTTTCTTCCCCTGTTTTTTGGGAATGGGGAGGGGGAAGCATCTTTATTGTTTCTGGCTGGGCTGGGGAGCAGCTGGTGTCCATCAGATGCCAGTTGGGATAGAGGTTGTGCCAGGGCCAGGGAAGGAGGCGGAGGGGGGGACGGACGACAGACACAGACTTTGTGTGAGTGTGTGTTTGTGTGCTNCCGTCCCTTGTAATTAGTGTTAATTTGGAACAGGGCACTGCGAGCCGTCAGCAAGCTTCAAAGGCCGTGAGGAAGCCTCAAATTCCAACACCCTAATTAACCAAAGAGCAACATGAAAAGACAAGGCAGCGCACACAGGGCTGCCAAGGACACTTCAAACGGGCGCACGCCCGCCGGCCGGCCAGGGCCCAGAGCGGGGTGAGACACCCCATGCTGCACGCAGCCCCCCAGCCGGGGAGGGAGCTGGCGGGGGATGACACCCCAATACCAACAATGAGCACATTAATGAGGAACTGTATGTAAATTCCTCTTTAGTCTCCCTCCCCCCNGAGGGGACAGTAGTGCCTTGGGCGAGGGGATGAGGACACAGGGAGGGTGGCTGTCACAGTGGGGGGGACAGGGCACTCGTCCTCTTCCCGGCAGGCTGGGAGGTCGGGCAGGAGGTGCATCGAGTTGCTCTGATCTCAGCTGCGCCACCCACGCTGAACCCAGGGGGGTGGTGGGACAAAATGATANAATTCCAATTAACAAAAGGAGCCTTCGGCTTTTTCATGCAAAAGGCCCTCTTGTTCCAATGAGGCTCCCAGTTCTGCTTATTAACAGTCCTTGAGTTCTGGCTTCACCCCACCCAGACCCCCACACTGGACAAAGTGACCCCTACAGCACCCCAAAACCCCCATGGTGTGGCCTGAGGGCATGACAATCCTCGGAAGCACCCGTGCCTTGCACAAGGATCCTCTTTGGGGCAGGCATCACTCCACGGTACCACTGGCTGGGAGATTTGTGCTGCAAGGGAGTCAGAGTGCAGGCATGCAGCAGTGTGGGCTGGAGGAGGGATGGCGCTCCACGCCTACTGGCACCCCGAACGGCCAGGGCGCAGAGCAGACTCCCACTGCGCCCAAGTGGTGAGGGTGCGGGTGCCAGGGATGGGACAGGGTTCCCCTTCAGTGAGGGCGGCTGCGTGTGCGGTTGCCTCTTGCCCGCAGGCCACACCGGGGGAGCTCTCCCCATAATTACGGCATCTGCCGCAAAATTACAGAGCACGGCGGGAGCCTCCCTGCCCCCTTCCTGGCCACCCTGCCTCAGCCATCCCCCCCACCACTGCTCCTCAAACCCTCCTGGCACAGGACCCTCGGTCGCAGCCCCAGCGCTGCAGCCAGCTCGCAGTGGCAGCCCCGCCCACATCCTCCAGCCAGGGGCAGCTCCAGGCTGAGGGGTAAAGGGGCTGCTCCCACTCCTAGCCAGAACATAGTTGCAGCCCCTGCATTGCCTCCCTGCCTTGGAAAGCGTCTGACCCAAGATCACCTCACACCCCTCCAGGGGCTGCCGGCACAAATGGGACTCAGCTAGAATGGCTTGGGGTCAGAGGAGCTCATGACAGATCCTGCTTCCTCCACCATAGCTGCAAGTCCCTTGGCACAGAGCTCACCCCCACACAGCCACCCCAACTAGCATGACAGCAAGGAAATATCCCACTGTGCTCACCCAGGGCAAAATGTGGGCAAACCCCATGAGAGCCCTGTCCCAGGGTACCCATGTGTGGGGTACAGAGGGCTTAGCACGCCAGAGCAGCATCCAGAGGGCAGTGAGTCGAGGCAGGCTGCCAGCCCCACACAGAGCCCTCCCTGCCTGGCAAAGGGGCCAGGAGAGGTGCTGGGGACCACAGAGAGGCACTAGCTTCTCCCAGGGACACACATGCTGCTGCAAGGGTCATTTTGTGTCCCCCCCCAGAGTGGGTGAAGACTAAGACCAACAGCAGTACCACTGCTCTGTGGATGGGAAACCAGGCATTGCCAGCAGCTGTCACCACCACTCGGGTGACCCAAGTGGGACAGGGTGGCAGGGTGAGAGCATGCCTGGGTACACATTCTCATTTAGTCTCCAAAAATGAGAGCCTGTCCTCCTGCCTGGTGCAACAGGGCTGTGGGATGTTGTGACAAATGGTGGTAAATCCCAGATTTGGCTGGTGCTTGGGGAATGCTGCAGCCCTGACCCCAGCTCCAGCACTGTCCCACAGTGAGAGAAGAGTCGGGGCAGTAACGGCCGAGGGGAGAAAGCTGCGTCTCTGGAGAACAGTCCACTTTCTGCAGTACATCCCAATGCCAGGGCTATAAAACTCCCTTGAAGTTCACAGCTGGGAGTGGGGCAGGCCAGGTCAGGCCAATATCCCTATGGAAAAGCCATCTTCATGGGGATGTTCCTCTGCAGCACGCTGCCCCTAAGGAGGCAAACACTAGACTGTCGAGCTATCTCACAGCACAGACCAAGTGCATTCCATTGGCAGATATGATCACCTCTGGGTGATTAGAGTCCACAGGGGCATCACAGAGATACCAGCACCATCCCACATCCCAGCGCCATCCTGCATCCTGGCAGAAAGGGGTCCCAAGGCACCGCCCTGAGCATCCCTCGGCTGGTCGCTTCCCCGTGCCGAGCTGTGCGCAAGCCGGAGGCCACCTTCAAAGTGTTGTGGGGCGGATTAGCTGGATTAGGGAGGCAGTGAAAGGACCCATGCTGCTCCAGAGGAAGTCTCGCCCAGGGCACGCTGAAAGAGCCATTTTTACCTGTCCCAGCCGCTACCGCCAGCCTCGCCAAAAGCCCTGCGGCCCCATCCTGTCAAAACACGTCCTCCCAGCCCCATTCACCCCATGGCACAGGGAACCGGGGGGGGGTGTGTGTGTATATAGGTGGGTGGCAGATGGGTGTCCGCAGCAGTGTTGAGGGATGAACGAGAGCTTGCTGCTGCCCTGGCGTCTCCAACCAAAGCCGGCCCCACCAAAGGGGCTCCCACTGCCTGGCTAAGTCAAGAGGGGAAGCAGAAGAGGGGGATGTCTTCAAAAAGCCAGTGATGGAGGGGCTGAAAGGGCCCTTTTGGGGCCAGCTCCCCAGCCGTCGGCCCCAGCCAAACCCTTTTGTTTAACGGCAAAGCTAAATTAATGTCTTTATTACCCCAAATCGCGGGGCAGCGGTTCCCAGTGCAGGGGGGGGGGGGCAGCCGGCAGCCCGCACCGCCCCAGCCGGCACCGAGGGGGGGGTGCGACCCCCAAAAAAAGAGAGAAAAAAAAAAGGGGGGGTGGGGGGAAAGAGGGGATTCAGTTGGGAACTATTCACCGCTAAGACTCCTGTCAGCATTGACATAAATTTCCACTGGTGTTGGCATTTAGGCATTTGCCATTTCCATATGTATAGGGCTGCCTGTACTAATTATGCTAATCACCCCCTCTGTTGGCTGCTGTGAAAAATGGCCACATTAGGCACTCCACTGCTTGCTAATGTCACTTAATGTGTGGTTGAAACATACATTCATCCCCCTCTGAATGGTGAAATTTTTCCACATTGCTGGCTTCATTCAGGCAAGAAATGAATTTTTTGAACTCAGACCACTTTTCCAGGCCCGAGGGAGAAGCAGATAATAAAACCCTCTTCTTGGGCCCTGCCGCTGCCCCCTCCCAGCCACCAAATAACATTTAAAACGCAAAAAAAGAGCCCCTTCCCTAAGTCCGTGGATATGTCTAAGTTTAAAGGGGAAAAAAAAAACCCCAACACAACAAAAAGAAACCCTAAACCCAAAACAACACACCCCCCCAAAAAAAAAAAACACCAAAAACCAAAACCCATAACCCTCCCACTTTCTAGGAAATTAAAAAAATATATAAGCTGAAAAGCAAAGTAAAATGGATAGGGGGAGATAAGCCACAGCCATCTGTGAAGAGTCTTCCCGTCTCCTTGGGTTAATTAGCAAAATTTTCCAGCCCAAAAAAGCTGACCAAGCTGTCAGGAAAGGGAAAAGGAAAAGCAAGAGGTTTTGCACTCACCTCCCACAGATAAATTAGAGACAAGCTGCCTGTAGCCCACCTTTGGGTGGGCAGGGGGCTGCTGATTGAGTCCCCACCAAGATATGGTCCTTTCAGAGCCAGTTAGGGCTGCGAGGGTGAAGGTGCTCTGAAGCAGAGGGCAGAGGCAGCAGGGTTTTTGGGACCACAGGGGCTGCAGCACTGTACAGCAGCAATGCCTCAGATGCCCCTTGCTCCTCCAAGCCGCTGAGGATGGGGAGCATAGAGTCTCCATGGACACCCGGACACTGCAAACAGAGGACTGCAAAATCCTGAAGGTAAAAAAAAAAAATCTTACCAGGCCAGGCAGCACTTGGGACCTCAGGCTGTCTCTTCCCTCCTCGTGGGGCAATACCCTTGTCACTGCACCCTGAGAGGAGCAGGGACCCTGTCTGACCCCTGACTGATCTGGGGACAAAGTGGGGATGTGGCAGCCCTAGAGCTACCCCTTGGGTGAGAAACTGGCACAGACCAGATTCCAGAGGGTGTCCCACTGTCCTGGCTGCAGGGACCAGTTGCCATCAGAGGCCCCCGTGCTGCTTGAACTAGCCCCACACAGTCTTTCAGCTTCACCCACTTCTTTCTCAGCTTCTGCACCGACATCTCACCCCACAAAACCCACCCGCCGGCAGCAATGAGACCACCCACCTCACTCTGTGCCCACCCAGAATGGCCACAGCACCCCACTCCTCCCTGCAGCTGCTGTCCCACATCCCACTGAGTCCCACCATGCACAGTGGGGACAGGGGCTGGGAAGAGAGGCCACACAGATGGTCTCCCCGGGGCAGAGACCGGGTGAGGAAGGCATTCAGTCCCCAAGTCAAGGCTTTTCGTTGTGGCCTTCCCATTCCCAATGCCCCTCTCTCTGCAAAGGCAGAGACAGTTCAGGTCTCCTCTCCCACTTGCCACTATCACAGGGGGAGCCCTAAGCTGCTCCCCAGCCCTGTCCTGGGAGCTAGGGAGGGGACAGACACCCCAGCCAAGTCTTGCCAAGTTCTGTCACAGAGGTCAAGGAAGGACAAAAGCTATGACCCAAGGGGTTCTCAGCTTCATACTCCAAGCTGGGAACAAGGCAGGAAATTCCTCTCATCCCCACACACCACACATTTAGGGTGTCCCTGACTCTTCCTGGAAAGGGACAGGGTCTTCCCCGGGAAGACTCTGCAGCTCTGAGAGCACAAGGGCTGCGCGGGGTACTCGGCTGTTCCGGTTAGGAATTAACCCGGCCTTCCT
This sequence comes from Ramphastos sulfuratus, assembly GCA_013399055.1. NCBI lineage: Eukaryota > Metazoa > Chordata > Aves > Piciformes > Ramphastidae > Ramphastos > Ramphastos sulfuratus. The sequence goes on from WBNM01012292.1 coordinate 286,288, forward strand.
TTGAACCAGCCCTCAGTGCCATAAATCAGGCAGACCCATTCACCACCCAGGGCTCTGCCTGCCCGGAGCTCACCGCCTCGGCCCCTTGGCCCTGCAGACGCCCTGGGAGAGCCGGGAACAGCTGCCAGGTGTCTAGAGGTAACTCAACACTCGCTGCTAGCCAGGATTTCAAAGCCTCTGAGTGGCCAACTTCTTTGGAGGAGCCTAATTGAACATTTCCACAGTTGAGTCCAATTTATGGGGTGACACAGCCTCCTTCCATCTCCCAAACAGGGACGTGGGTCAGGCACACCACAGGGCTGAGGACACTCCCTGAATTGGGACCGGGAACCCTGCACTTTCCCACGGTGGTGAGGGTCACAGCCCAGGCTCAGGGGAACCCATCAAAGGACTTGCCATCAGCATGGCCCCAACGCTGACACCAGTCATGGAGCCAAAGCAAGGCTGCCCACCACGTTCCCCTGGTGGGGGGGCAGGGTACAGCAGCACAGTGCCTCCATGGGAAGCCTCCGGCCATCAGATCCCCAGCTCCTGGAGGGCTGTGCTCAGCCTGACGAAGGGACAGCTCAGCACGAGGTCATGCTCCATTCCCACAGGATTTGGACCTCACCTGGGCAAGGTGGTTTTGGCTGGAGTATCATCAACCCACACCCCTCAACCTGGATAGGCAAACACATGTGAATGGTTACAGACCCACTTTGGCAGGTCATCAGAGGCTTCCTGAAACCCTCAATCGCCCTGCCTCTGAACTGGGACCTACTGGCACATCATGGGACCAGGACTTTCTGCACAGATCCCCTGCACCTTAGATGCCTCAACAGCTCCGCCCCAGGAACAGGATGGACTATGCTCCTGCCAACACTTCCTCCCACATACTCAGAGAGCTGGGGTGCCCTGGCACCCTGGAGATCCCAAAGCTTTGGGGCCAGGCTGATGGGGCACAAGCTTTGCCAGCCCAGGGTTAAGAACTGCACCACTTCAACCTCGCACAGCCCTGACTACAGAGTCATATGAATCAACCATCCTGCCGCACACCCAGGGACAAGAGAAAGTGGTGGATGAGAAAAATCCCAGAGCAGCTTCAAGTCCCTAGACCCAACTACACAGTCTGGGACATCTTGTCCTGCCCCCAGGGGCAACCCAGACCCTTCTTTGGCCCAGTAATGTACAGCTGGCATCAGCAGAATGGGATCTAAAGATCAGGGAGGGCTGGATACACCTGAGGACATCAAGAGATGCCTTGATCTTGCAAGAAAAATGCAGAAACAGAGACCAGTGTAGAGGTAAAGGACCCAAAAATGGTTATGGAGAGGGGAAGCATCTTCACAGGTGATACACAATATTGAAAGAACCACTGTAAACCTTCCCTCCACATCCTGACCCACACAGGGTGCAGGACTAAAGCCTCTCCAGCCATACTGTCCTTGGTAGTTGCAGGTAGTGGCAGCATCTGAGCCTCCCCTAGCACACTGGGACCATGCCGCTCAGTGACAAGGCATGGGGTCTGCCTCAGCTGCACACTCCTGAAGAAAAAGCCCTCCCAGGAAGGCCAAGGCAGGTCCTTGAGCAGCATCCTGCTGAACACCCCAATATCGCACACCATTCCCACCCCCGGCACTACAGATCCAGAGCAGGGGCTGCGTGCAGACTCCAGTACACTCATTGCCTGGGAAATGGGCAGGACACTGCAGGTCAGCAGTGCTTCACCGTGGGGTAAACAAAAAAACCCAACATCTCCTGACACCGCAGAAGATACCTCAGCCATCAGAAACAGCCAGAACCCATGTTACAGCCACACCTCAGTATGGGGGAAATACCTCCAGGAGCAGCTGCAGTTCCTCCTGGCCATACCCACACGAGCAAGGAAGCGCAGCAGGACACAGAGTGTGTGTGCAAGGACAGCCAAGTTTCTGGGCACTTCCAGCCGTCCCCGGGCTCGGCCCCTTCCCATCCTGTTCATTCTCCACAAGCCCCATTCCCCTCCAACGGGAACAGCCACTTCCCCAGGTCTGACCGCAGTTGCACGAAACGCTGATTCCTTGCAACCCCAAAAGCACAACAAAAATCCTATGGAGCTGGAACCACGACCCAGAGCACGGCAGTGACGAGGGAGAGTGTCCCTCCTCGAGCAGCCACTGCTCAGGCGCCGGCCGAACCGGGAGGTATCACTGGATTTCTCTGCTACGTGTTGCAGAGGAAAGGGGTGATGGAGACCAGATCTGGAGGGAGACAAACACCCCTCGGGAGTGGGGAGCAGGTGGGAGAGCCAGGCATTCCTGGGCAGGGGTGCGTGCGTGTATGCATCTGTGTGAGAGCAGTGAGGGAGCACAGGGCTGCCTTTTTTTTTTTTTTGAAATAGAAAAAAAAAAAAAAAAAAGGGGGTGGGAGAGCAAAGTTGCTTCTATTGTTGAACCAAATCCAAGAGTAGCTGAGGACCACACAGGGAGCGGGGCGTGGGGGAGGAGGCAGCGCTCCCGCACAAAGATGGCTGACACCCCTCCGCTGAGCAACATCTGCCCCTGCACAGCACCCCGCCGGGGACCCCAGGCTAGGAGAACCCCCCCCACCCAGCCAGGGCCTGGCAGGGAGTGTGGGGTGCGATCCAGGGTGATGCCCCCTCCCCCTCCCCGGGATCTCCAAAGCAGGAGTGAGGCACAGGGAAAACAAATCCCAACACCAAGGAAGCAGAGCTACAGGAGGGGAGAGAAAAATCCACGATGGAGTTATTAATAACAAAGGAGGTGGGGGAATCAGCCACTTCCACTCGGAAACGAGGATTTGCTCCAGCCTGACCCTGCCCGCTTCTCCGTCCCCACTAGGCAGGGGTCTTAAGCTAGGGTATGGGGCTGCGACCGGCCCCGGGGGCTCCTCCTGCAAGGAAAGGGCCTGGCGGCGGGGAGTGGCACCGCGGGAAGGGAATGCCCACGCGTGGGAAAACACACACGGGTTCAGTAAGTCCGAAACGCCATCCGAACCACATCTCCTCCCGCGAGGAAGCGACTACAGCTTGGCTTGGGGACCGTGCCGGGACACGCGTGGAGTCCCTTTGCAAGTCAGCACCACACATTCGCGCAGACGGGACCTCTGCTCCCCAGCATCCGCGGCCGCGCACGCAGGAACCCCGGCGGCATCCACCTCCTCCTCCCGCGCTGTCACCTGCCTCCAGCCGGCCCCGCGCCTCTGCGCCCCCACCCCGAGGAGGGGACACAAAGCCGCGACCGGAGCAGGACCGTTCCCACGGGCGGCTGAACCCGTGGGGCTGTACTCACCTTCTACCCAGAGATGCTCGATGTCGGTCTCGATGGAGGCCACCCGCAGCCCCACGGCCAGTGCCCCGAACACCAGCAGCCCCACGAAGAGCACCTTCCCGCAGTGCCGCTGGATCCGGCAGCCCAGGGCGAAGAGAAGCGCCTGAAAGCGGGCCCGCAGCCACAGCGGGGCCCTTTGGCCCACGGCCCTGCCCTGGGGAGAAGGAAAGGATCAGCTTGGGAGCAGAGAAGGGGAGCCCCTGCCCGGGGGAGGGACATCCCACTGCGGCCACGCTCCGTGGGCTGCTAGGCTGGGACCCCTCCAACACCCGCGATGTCGAGGAAGAGAGCGGGTCTCCGAGCCCGGAGACATCGATGTATTCACACGGGCCCCGGGCTCCTCCGCCATCCCTCCGCGCTCTCGGAACCCCCTCCCCACCGTGCCCAGCCCAGAGCTCCCCCGCGGCAGCGGGCGATACTCGCCTCTTACCTCGGGTAGCGGCTTGCGGCGGGCGGCGCGGAGCTGCGGTGGCGGCTGCGGCGCGGAGCGGGAGGGCTCGGCCGGCATGGCGGGGGTACTGGCGGGGCTGGGCTACCCCCCGTTATGTGGGGCCGAGCGCGGCGGCCCCCATGCGCGCGGTGCGGGCGGTGCCGGTACCGGTGGCGGGGCCGGTGGCGGTGCAGCGCGATGCCGGAGCCGGTGCGGAAGGCTGTGTGCCGCCGGCCGCCCGCCGCGCCTCTAAAGGGGAGGCGGNGGGGGAAGTGTGGCGGCGGCACCGGGGCCGCCCGGTCCGGCCGGCCCCACCCGCGGGCAACGGCACCCCAACGCTCAAGGGTCTGCCGGCCCCTGGGACCAGCAGCCCCCAGAGACACTCCCCCCACACACGGGCCGGTTCGCTGTCCCGCAGCGGCGTGCACCCCTACCTTGCCTCTCTCCCCTCCCCGAACTCCAAGGGATGGGCACCCCCCGTAGCAAACCTCATCTGCAGGACATTCCCCCATATCCACCTCCAGGAATGGGCATTCCCCATAACCACATTCTAAAGAGCTGGCAGCCCCCTTATAGGTGTCCCCTAAGGATGGGCACTCCATAATCAGGATATCCTCCTTATAGCCACCCCCGGGAATGAACATCCTTCTGCCACAGCTACTCTACAAGTACTGCATCAAGAAACGGACATTCTTCCCAAGGGCATTCCAAGGGCAGGGTGTGACCCCTTGGCTTCTCCCTGAAGATGGGCTTCCCACCATAGACCCTTCTTGGTCTAGCCAGTCCCCCCATAGCCTCCATCTGTGCTGGCCAGCAACCCCCATAACCATGTCGAGGGCCAGGTATCCCTTCCAGGGCCAGGTGCCTTCACATAACCTCCTGAGTGCTGGATATCACGCTATGTCCACTGCGCAAAGATTGTGAAGCGCCCCCATAGCCACCCCAAGCAATAGGCAGCCCCCTTTCCCAGAGGCTGTGTATCTCCCCCATAGCCATCCCAAGGGATGGACATCCTCCCTTTTAAGGCATGACGTCCTCCCCCAGAGGACCAGGTATCCCCTCTACACCTTTTCCCAAAATGAAACCAATTCCTTCGACTCCACCTCCCCATAAGCACAGTGTTCCCTCCACTTCCAGTGCCATTTGCCATCTCCGAGAGCCAGATATTCCTTCAGGGTCGTGGTGGGGGACAGGAAGACAGCCTACTCTTTAAGTGTGCCCAAAGTGCTGCCCCATCCCCTGCCATGGGGATCCAAGTCCAACACCCCAGGGATGGAGGGCATGGGGACAAAGAACCAAGGGCAGGGGCAAAGGGTAAATTACATTAATAATTTGTGGGGTAAATTACCCCACATGCATTCCCATCCCCACTTCCCACCCTGGAGCAATGATGGTGATGCTCAGCCTGGTGTCTTCTTACTGACCAAAAATGGGGGAACCCCCAATAAATAAACTGAGTTCTTCAGGCAGCTCCTCTGCACACACACACACACACACACACCCCCCATCAAGCCACAGCCGCTACCAGCCCCGCACACTGCCGCCAAGCTCTCCTGGGCCTTGGCATCATGTAAAGGGTTTCTCCTTGTCCGGCGATAGGCCTGTAGCATCTGGCATGTCCCCAAATACAGAAGGGAAACAGCTATTCAGCACTTCTGCTGCCTGATTGCTATTAGCAGCCCCACCATTCCTCTTCCTCGGTGGACCCACAGCACTGCCAGGCAGCTGTTGCTTTTTATGAACTTAATTTTGAAACACTAAGATGTCTCCTCTCCATCCTCCTCTCCAGGTTCCTCTGATCCATGTTCTCCATCTGCTTCCTATCTGTCACCACTGGTTTCCACTTGGGGTTCCCTCACTGGTGCCATGCAGACAGGGAACTGGCTTCAATGCCCTCGGAAAAGTCAATAGGACGGTCAGTGGAGACCCACTTGGTGTATGCCAGGGCCCAGGGCTGAGATGGAATTGTCCTATCCTGGGGTACCAAGGACTCACCTGGGATCTGTGCTCCTGGTGCTGCAGGACTGGCTTCCTCAACCTCATCCTGGCTTCCCCACATCATCCCAGGGCTCCTGTGCCATATGAGCACCATGACCAGGACTAGCCATGGCAGGATCATTCCTGGTACCCTGCCTGCTCTGTGCCATGTGCCCACGTCCCATTGTCCACCCACTGCTGCAGTGATCCCCATGGACCAGCTACATCCCCAGGACCTGTGTGGCCGCAGTGGCAGCTGGCACCTGGTAGGGTGCAGAGTTCATCAGGAAGATGGCTTGTTTGAGAATCCCAAGATTTCAATGGGAGGTGGCAATCTCAGCGACAGGGCCAGACCTTGCCGTGCCAACGGGGGTTGAAAATCCAACTGGAAAATGCCTGTGGGCAGGGTGGGGGTTCTGCCTGTTCTTGCCCTGATGCTGCAGCAATGGGCTCCTGGACAGTAGATCTGCTCTGAGCTGGGGGCTTTCGGTCCCCTTGTGAGCATGTTATTTCCCCTGGAGCCATCCAGGAGGGGACTTGGAGCCCTGAGGGCCACCAGCCTTGGGGGAAGCAGGACAGGGAGTGGAGGATTGGCTTGTGCACAGGGAGCCTTCGCTTGCTGCTTCTTGCTGACCGGCTGTTTTATATCAAGGCGGGAGGGGGGATTTGCTGTTCTAGATGGTATTTTAATGGGCAGGCAGGCAGCTGGAGCCTGGGAGAAGCCTGCTTTACATTGTTTGGGGTTGTAACAAATAAATTCAATTAAAGGCAAATGGCTCCGTGCAGCCCCCACCCTGAGCAGTGTCTCTGTGGCACCAGTGACTGCGAGAGCCGTGGGTACAGGGCGGGAGCCCAGGGCTTCTTCTTCTCGCCGGGGCCACGCAGGGACCTTGCCCACCCTCGCCCCTTGTCCCCACAGTGGGGAGATGCCAGGGTGAGCTGGCAGGATGCGGTAGGAGCTGGGAAGCGCGGGACACCGCACCCACCCTTCACCCGGAGAGCGAATGGCGTGGCCAAGGAGTCCACCCTGTCCCCTGTCCTTGTGCTACTCTTCCCACCCCGTCGAGCAAAGGGAATGGGAAAATCCCCGCGGGCAGGAGCCACGCCACAGCGGGCAGTCCCTGGGGACGGGCAGCCTGGGACAACAGCTTCGGCGGGCAGCGGCATCCTCAGGGCAAGCGAAGGATGGGCAGGGGCTGGGGTGTGGAGCCGGGCTTTGCACGGCCGCCATGCAGACCCAGAGCCCTGCGCCCAAGGCGGGGGAAAGCAGAGGGGACTTGGCAGGGACATGCCAGAGCCTCGGCACGCTGTAAACAGCCTCCACCGCAGCAGCAACTACTCTGCCGGGAGCCAGCGCCGGGCGTTCGTTAGTTGGAAACCAGATGGTGCTCTCGCAAGCACCGGCGCAGCCTGCCCGGCTGCGGCCCCAAGCCAGGCACAGGCTCCCAGGGCCGCCGAAGCTATGCAACACCCACTGGGGTGGCCGGAGAGCTGGAGGTGCAGGGAGTGCCCTCTGAATGGACAGACAGTGCCAGGGTGTCCCCTGCCCCACTGCTTCTCCCGGCCAGCAGTGGGTGTGTCCCAGGGCATTCTGTATCCTAAAGGGATGCTCTGCCCAAAGGGATCAGGAAGGGAGGCAGCATCCACCCGAGGGGAAATGGATGATTCCCTTAAATCCTCCCCACACCTCTGTGTGCTGCACTGTGCCTCAGCTTCTCTGTGACTCCCCAACAGCAGAAGGCTGAAGCTGGAGAAGAAAGGCTGGTCCTCAAGTCACAGTCCACCTGGGTCACCCACACAGGGCTGAGATAGCAGGGAAGCAGTAAAGCCCCATCTCCAAGGTCAGGGAAAGCCCCAGGAAGGGACAAGAGGGGTTCCTGCCACATCCCACTTTGCGTAGTTCTCTGTGGAGCACGGCCCAGGGGATGTGGCCAGCGAAACCCCCATGACAGCACCACCAGCAGGACCTGGGGCTCTGGGGGCAGGTGCACTAAGGGGGCATGGCCGACAGACCCATCCCAGCCCTAGGGTTTTTGGGGGATTCTAGAGCAAGCAGACAAATAGTCAGGGCAGGGGAGGAGGCCGGGGGGAGGACAGCATCCCCAGCAGCCGTGGGGGGGGTCCTGAAGTGTTTACAGAGCTTAAAACCCGCCTAAGCCCCGCAAGGCCACAGCGCACAATAGCGTGTGGATGTGGTGACACTGGCCGTCCCCACACCACCTTGGAAGACAGAGGGCCCTGCCACCCACCGCCAGCACCGGGATTAATTATGATAATGTAGTTCTTTCCCCCTTTGTCACCCTAATGAATGGGCCCCTTTAGGATTTTAAGGCCTTTGTTTGGTGCCTCTTTACTGTGGTATTGTAGGATGGGGACTAGCAGGTGGCAGGTCCCCAAACAGCCCCTTTTGTCTCCTTTGGGGGCTGTTTTGTGGTGGGGTTGGGGAGGGGGATGCGAGGATGCAAGGGGGTGTGGGTGTGCTCCAAGAGGGCTCCTGGACAGAACTGTACTGCTCACCCCATTGCTGCGGAGCCGCGTCACCCCACCACTGGCTCTGGCCGTGCCCTGAACTGCCTGTGCCCTGGCCTGCTTGGTGGGCAGATGTTGGGAGCCATCATCTGAGCCCCTGCCTTGATCTTTTACTGCCTGGGCAAATCAATTACCCGGCAGAAAAGTCCCTAAATCCTACCATAAAACCCGTTTAGCAGCCACCGTGGCGCTTGCTGGGCCCTGGGCAAACCTCACCCGCTGCCGGCCTGAAGCCGGGAGCAATTTGCTGCAGGAAGGGTGGGCAGTTGCTGCTGGGGAAGGCCAGGCTGCAGCCAGAGCTGCACAGTGTCTCTCTGCTCCCGGGAGGTGGATGGGGGTTTCCCAGCCTTTCTGGCTGTGCTCAGCCCCTGATGAGACACCCACAGCTCCTTACCCCTCTGCACCAGCTTGTGCCCTCTACATATGGGAGCAGCTGGGGACATACCAGTGCTGGAGACACTGAGCACTGGGACAGACAGATAAGGTGGCACAGAGGCACAGGGAGTGGGGACAAGGCAGGTCACAGAGGGATCTGGATGTTAATGCCCTGTGCCAGCATGGTTCCATATGCCTCATGGCAGGGCCACTTCATGCTCAGCAGTGAGCCTGGTGCCACCATCAGCGGAAATGATGGAGCCTTGCTCCCTCCCCTACAGCCACATAGAAACATCTTATTTAATATCATGATGATGGTATCAGCGTATCAGCACAGGCACAACATTAGGGTGGGACCAAGGAATCTAGGGATGATCACTGTCTCCCTGATCACAAGCTGGGCTGTGAGATGCCCTGAGGATACCCAGGAGCACCACGGGATGGTTCTGCCTGGGGGCATCACAAAGTGGTGGGTGCTGGGGATCCCTTTGCCCCAAAGCACCTTCCCCACAGCACAGGGGACCCCAACTGCCCCATGTGGGCACAGGGCAGAGGGGCTCCACGGGGAGGGGGCAGATCCTGGCCAGGCATTGCCAAGGGCTGCGAACCAGCGAGCAGTGGGGTGGTAAAATGGTGACAAGTAATTGGTGTCCCGGCCAGTCCTTTCATGCCGACGCCGTTTTATGGGTGAGGAAATTGCTTGTGAGTCAGGAACACAGGAGACAAATTTAGGAAGTGCTCTCTGAATGTGCCGAGGTCAGGCGCCGAGGCCGAGCGCTTGAAACCTGGGTGGCCTCGGCACTCGCCCCGCGCCCCCCCGGCCCTGGCTCCTCGGCATGGGAAAGCAGACCTTTTATCTTATCACTGCTCTTCCGCCGCCCCGGCCTCCAACGCGCGGCCCCCGACCGGCACAGCCGCTCGCACCGCAGACACAATGCGTACCGAGGGCCAGCTCCACTCCTGCGACCCATCAGGAGCACCTGGTATGGTGTGCTGCTCACGCCCACCACCACCCACCCACCCAC
>WBNM01012294.1:0-40255 GCA_013399055.1 Ramphastos sulfuratus
CCAACCACCCTTCAACCTTCTTCATACCCCTATACCTTACCCCAGGGCCTGCCTTATGTGCAAAGTGAGCTTGGAGGATGGGTAATGGGAGCAGAGTGGTTAGTTAGGTTAGCAGAGAGGCCAGCAGACAAAAACAGCAGCTACAGAGAATGAAGAGACTCTATATCTTATCTATGTTTGTGTCCTTGTTTTCATCCATCTCAGCAAGCCTATGAGTGCAGCAGACATCACCAGTGTTTGCTTTTCACAGCCTATAATCTAATCTTTTTCATTAAAATATTCCAATTAGCCTCAACCATAAACATGTGTGGTTTAGTTGTTTAGATGGCGTTGGGTGATAGAATCATAGAATGGTAAGGTTGGAAGGAGGCCTCAAGGATCATCTAGTTCCAATCCCCTGCCATAGGCAGGGACACCTCCCACTAGCACAGGTCACTCAAGGCCTCCTCCAACCTGGCCTTCAACACCTCCAGGGAGGGAGCAGCCACAACCTCCCTGGGCAACCTGTGCCAGTGTCTCACTATCCTCACTGTAAAGAACTTCCTCCTAACATCCAGTTTCAATCTCCCCTCTGCCACTTCAAACTCATTGCCCCTTGTCCTGGCATTACAAGACCTTGTCAATAGTCCCTCCCCAGCCTTCCTGTAGCCCCCTTCAGATCCTGGAAGGCTAAGGTCTCCTGGAAGCCTTCTTTTCTCCAGGCTGCAGAGCCCCAACTCTCTCAGCCTGTCCTCAGAGGAGAGTTGCTGCAGCCCCCTGAGGATCTTCAAGACCTCCTCTGGACCCCCTCCAATAGTTCCATGTCCTTCCTGTGCTGAGGGCTCCAGAACTGCACACAGGACTGCAGCTGGGGTCTGAGGAGAGCAGAGCAAAGGGGCACAATCCCCTCCCTTGCCCTGCTGCCCACACTGCTCTTGCTGCAGCCCAGCACACAGTTGCTGTCTGGGCTGCACTCACACTGCAGGCTCATGTTGAGCTTTTCATCACCCCAGACCCCCAGGGCCTTTTCCTCAGGTCTGCTCTCAGCCATTCCCCACTCAGTCTGGAGTTGTGCTTGGGATTCTGCCTACCCAGGTTGGACTCGATGATCTCAAAGGGCTTTTCCAACCTGGTTAGTCCTGTGATTCTGTGGTTCTGTGACTCTTACCCCACAGCAGCACTGGAAAACCTTGTCAGATAACATTCCAGTTTTTGTGTTCATACAGCCTAATGCTTTCACCGAGACAACATAGATTTAAACTGTTGCAATGATCCTGGTGTGGATTTGGATGTCCCCATATTTTCCACTTGAGATAAATAATGCACAGTGCTACATTAGTTGAAAAAAGTCAGTGAACATTATAGAACTAAGGAACTCTGGAGATAGTCTTACATACAACACAATGAATTTGTACTTCACCCTTGGCCAGCCAGCCAAAAGTAAACACATACCTCTGCCTTTTTCACTTGTTTTAAACAAACAGAGAAATACAAAATAATTGTAGTTGACAGGGTTCTCTGAATGCTATATACTCCACCTTCCCACTCAAAGCAAGGCAGCATTCCCTTCTTGGGATACAAGAGGGACAAAGTTTTTACTTAGAATATTGACATATTGTTCATCATCTAAAGTATATGCAAAAATGTGAGCATTAAAACAATTACAGTATACAATCTGGGTCCAAAGCCTATTGGAAGTCAGTAAAGTTATTTGTGTTCTACTAAAAGTGAGCAAGGGCACAGAACTCTGTGTACATCTGCACTTCTAATTGGTGCTTTTAGTGTTTTTGACCAGTTCATCTAGCCAAGATAGTATTTTTTAATTCACTGTCATTTCTGTCCAAGCAGAGAGGTTGTCCTTAAGGAAAGAAGAAGAAAGAATATGCAGCAGAAGGAGACAATGACTTTACCATCTCCTGAGTGACAAGAAAAATGAGAAGCCAGAAGACGCTGCATTGTCTTCTTACCCTTCAAGTAAAGTGTTCTTATACTAAATATTTCATAACTTGCAGACTGATACACAGCTCCACAGTTGTAGAGCTTTTACACAATTGTCTCTGACTGTAAAATCACATCTAGCATTTGGATATATTTAAACCTCTCTGTTGCTTTGATAAGATTCATTATCACCTAAATTCTACACGTTTCATCAAAACATGAGTTCGTTCCATTTTTTAATTTATTTGTCTTTAAAGCTCCAGGAAGGCTGGTACTTTATTATGTATTCTATCCATGTATGGTGTTTCCAGCTTCTTTATAGCACATCACTGTATGAAGAAATCATTTCCTTCATTTTCCATGCCAACCCTTTCTAAAGTGTGCATCACAATCTTTCCTCTTTGCTTCACTTATGCAATCCTAATGCTGTTTCCCATTGCATGGAGATAGCTATCTATACTGATCTTGAGATATTGAATAGCTAAAAGGCCTAAACCACTGCTTATTTAAGTGGAATGTCTACAGCTTCTGTGTGCAATGTGTGTTTTCATTCCTGCTCACAAGCAGTGCTTGTGTTTGTTTACCCATGCAAACTTTTACCATGTGTATTTTCACGGCATGCAAAAATCACTGGGCAGTTGTGAGCACTGTTCATGGATGCACAAGCTACTCAGTCTGGAAACATGATGCACAGATGTGTCAGAGACACAGAAGACAGTTGATGTTAATAGCTGTGTCTTGCAGAGTCTGGCAAACAGTGATATGGATGTCACAGATGAGGAGGACAGTATAGTCTTAGTGATGGATTTGTTCAAAGTAAGTATGTTCGTTTTGTTTTGCTTTTTAACTTTCATTTGGGCTTTCCTTTCTTTGTATATTACAGATATCTCCCAAAGGATCTTCACTAAGTATGTTAATTCAATCAAGGTTTTGCTTAAATATAAATTGTGGTATGGATTTCTAAAATATTTAGTCTAAACTGATGATGTGAATGACAACTCTACAGCATTTTTCTCTGAATCACAACATACTGCATACTCTGCTATGAGGACAGGCTGAGAGAGTTGGGGCTCTGCAGCCTGGAGAAGAGAAGGCTTCCAGGAGACCTTAGAGTAGCCTTCCAATATCTGAAGGGGCCTACAGGAAGACTGGGGAGGGACTATTGACAAGGTCTTGTAATGACAGGACAAGGGGCAATGGGTTTGAACTGGCAGAGGGGAGATTGAAACTGGATGTTAGGAGGAAGTTGTTTGCAGTGAGGGTGGTGAGACATTGGCACAGGTTGCGCAGGGAGGTTGTGGTTGCTCCCTCCCTGGAGGTGTTCAAGGCCAGGTTGGACAAGGCTTTGAGTGACCTGTGCTAGTGGGAGGTGTCCCTGCCTATGGCAGGGGGTTGGAACTAGATGATCTTTGAGGTCCCTTCCAACCTTACCATTCTATGATGCTATTTTTGGTAAAACGTTTTCCTATTAATTGAAAATAGAGGAGGTGTTTTTTTGACTTAATCTTTTAACTCTTAAACATGAAAAATATTCATATCTGCTTTACTTGGCAACTGGTCTATTTGGTTCTCTTCTACAAAAATACGAATTGGAGCAGCCACGACCTCCCTGGGCAACCTGTACCAGTGCCTCACCACACTCACTGTAAAGAACTTCCTCCTAACATCCAGTTTCAATCTCCCCTCTGCCAATTCAAACCCATTGCCCTTTGTCCTCTCATTACAAGACCTTGTCAATAGTCCCTCCCCAGCCTTCCTGTAGGCCCCTTCAGCTACTGGAAGGCTACTCTAATGTCTCCTGGTAGCCTTCCCTTCTCCAGGCTGCAGAGCCCTAGCTCTCTCAGCCTGTCCTCATAGGAGAGCTGCTGCAGCGCTCTGAGCATCTTTGTGTCATGTTTGCTGATATTTGAGATATAAGGGATAAGGAGGGGAAGGAGACCTTTTGAACCACAAGCCAGTATTCACGCTAAACCAAACTAAAGACAATTTTGGATGGGCATCTTAAATGCTCTTTTTAAGCAATGATTTGAGGTTTTGGAACAATGTGGGCAAAGAGAAGTATCTCACTTACTGTAATGGTTCATCACAAGGGCTAACCTGCTGCTCACCCAACACAGAAGTGAGAGGAAGAGTAACAGACACAACTAAGGGCTGAGAAAAAGAAAGAAGAGTTTAATACAGCAGGAGATGTCATAAGTGCCATGCATAATTACCTTGGCTAATAATTTCATTAATCTAATAATACATGATTACCTTATCTTAGCCTATTTGCAGAAGCACAGTGAAATACACAGCCTGTCCAGGTCCCTCTGGATGGATCCCTGCCCTCTAGCAAGTCGACTGTGCCACACAGCTTGGTGTCATCTGCACACTTGCTGAGGGTGCAATTTTTCTGAATAGTTTTCCAGTGGCTCTAGTAGCATTTACAGGCAATTTACTACATTAGTGTTTGCATATTGCATTGAGCTTCCACATTAGCTCTAAGCTCCTATTTTAGCTAGCTGGCTATTTTTTTTCCAAACTATCCTCAGAAGCAGCCTTGTTCTCTCTATTGATGGACATTGTGCTTGGCAGTCCTGGGAGCCTAACGTCTCCCTGAAATTCTCTGTATTCATATCTCTTGCAAGGAATATTGTGCAAAACTGCTTGTTCCAGGTGATGTCATATCAGTGTCTGGTTTTATGACAACTTAGCTAAACAGAGGGACAAGTGTATCTGTTTTAGAACAGAGTGGTAGAGATTTCTGTTATGATTTCTCCCTGACACCAATTTGCATCATCCTGTACTCTGGGATGGTCTGTCAGTGTGTAGTGGGGTGTTGATGCAAGTTACTGCCTTCTGTGCTAAGGATAGCACCATGAATAAATGTGTCTCTGAATCAGATCTTGGCACTCCACATCTGACACTGACTCAGCTGTAACCAAACCACTCTCTGAAGGTCTCCATCTCTTTTCACTGATTACAGAGTGAGGATAGAAGACTAGCTTTTAGGAAAGCTATAATTAGGTGTGCCCCAGCCTTTCTGCATAATTAGATTCATTGGTCACAGTAGGAGTCTCCATGAGATAAGCCACAGCTTTCTGTGAAAAGGGTATCAGAATGAGGCATTTTGATGAGAAATACAACTGCATGTCTATCAATGATCCAGTTTGGCTAGCAGTTGTGGAACTGATTGGTCAGTATTATATCACGTTTCTATAACTTGCCTCAATCACGAGTGGAAATGGGACTTGAAACACTGCAGCAGCAGGTGAAACATCAGACTTTAGCAGTTCTGGGAGATGTGGTTCCATACTCAACTCACAGAAAGAAAATGTTTTGTTTTGTTTTAACGTTTGAAGTATTTGAGAACACCTCTATTTACATTAAACACAGAGGCAAGTGGGAAGGAGAGAGGGCTTGTGTTGTCACAGTGCAGCAATATTTGTCAAAATGCAAAGCTCTGCAGAGTGGAAAGTATCTTTTAGGGTTTTGGTTTTTTTTTTTCTTTTTTTTTTTTTTTTAAATAAACCAGCTCCTCTGAAAACCTGGTGGTAGTTTTAGCAATGCATATGCATTGCTTTATTTCAAAGCCTGAAATGGAATCATAATGTTGCATAACTTCCATTTTTGTGGTTTAGTAAAGATAACCCTTTTATTTCTGGCATTAAAAGCTGAGTTATTAACACAAACAAGGAATCCTTTCAAGAATAATTATAGGAGCAGCAGGTTAATTTGCAAGATTTATACAAATGTAACTAGTCCTAAATGAAATCAGTTAAATACAGTGAACCAGCGAGAGTGGTGCAGCATAATTCTCCATGAATCCTTAGGTCACTGTTGGTTTACACTGGCCAAAGATCTGATCCCTTCTGCTTTTGTTGCTTGTCTTCTTTTTTTTTTTCCCCATGCTTATTTTCCTCTTTATAATCCCTCACTAGCTAGCTAATATAATTCACTGATGCTAGAACATGAACTGTCCTCAGGTGAACAAAATGTCTGTGCTGTCCTCAATGCACTTTTAAACTTTGCAATACCCCAGGCAGGCTGGGGAGGGATTATTGACAAGGTCCTGCAATGACAGGACAAGGGGCAATGGGTTTGAACTGGCAGAGGGGAGATTTAGACTGGATGTTAGGAGGAAGTTCTTTGCAGTGAGGGTGGTGGGGCACTGGCACAGGTTGTCCAGGGAGGTTGTGGTTGCTCCCTGCCTGGAGATGTTCAAGGCCAGCTTGGAGGAGGCCTTGAGTGAGCTGTACTAGTGGGAGGTGTCCCTGCCTATGGCAGGGGGTTGGAACTAGATGATCTTTGAGGTCCCTTCCAACCTTACCATTCTATGATTCTCTGATTCTATGATTATCAGGCATGTCATGGGAAACTCTGATTTAAAACAAGACATAAGCACTGTGCATGGTTCATGATGGCTTTTTGAGCAAGGGCTAATTTTGTCCTTTGGCATATTTCACAGAATTACAGAATCACAGAAGCATTCAGGTTGCAAAAGGCCCCCAGGATCACCAAGTCTATCTGATAATCCTACTCTACAAGGTTCACCCCTAAACCATATACCCAAACACTGCATTCAAACGACTTTTAAATACACCCAGGATTGATGAATCCACCACCTCCTTAGGTAGCCCATTCCAAAGCCTGACCACTCTTGCTGTGAAAAATGTTTTCCTAATATCTAGTCTAAACCTTTCCAGTCACAGCTTGAGGCCATTCCCTCTTGTTCTATCACTAATTAACACTGAGAAGTGATCAGCACCAACCTCTCCATAATATCCTTTCAGTAGCTATAGACAGTGATGAGATCTCTCCTCAGCATCCTCTTTTTCAAACTAAACAGCCCCAGCTCCTTCAGTTGCTAAGTCTTTATCACCATATCACCAAGGTTGGAAGAGACCTCAAAGATCATTAAGTCCAACCTGTTACCACAGACCTCAAGCCCAGACCATGGCACCAAGTGCCACGTCCAAACCTGCCTTGAACACCTCCAGGGACGGTGACTCCACCACCTCCCTGGGCAGCCCATTCCAGTGGGGAATGACTCTCTCAGTGAAGAACTTTCTCCTCACCTCCAGCCTAAACTTCCCCTGGCACAGCTTGAGACTGTGTCCTCTTGACTTGACAAAATTTATAATATTTGAAAATGAAGGGATATAATTACCCAGCTGTCAATAGTGTCGATCTAGTGCTGAAAGAGTGATACTGTCATGGGGTGAAATCTTAAGCAACCAGTCAGACTGCTGTGCTCATCCAAACCTCCTTGCGAGGCAGCTCTTTGCCCTCTGCTATTATCTCATCGAGTGATATTGTACTGACACCGCAAGTTACCGAGGAAGTGCAATCGTGGTTTCCAATCCATCTATCATGTAGTTACCACACACTTAACACAAAGTAGTGCATTTTATTTTGTGGTAATCCAGTAAGCAAATCACACTGCCAGGCTGGGCAGAAAACCAGCATTGCATATTGGAGGCAGAGGAGGTCTGGTGCTTTCTGTAAGAATAAGCCAATATAATGAGGGTATGTTTTAATTTTGTGAAAGTGCATGAGAAAATAAATTGTGCTTTTGGGTCAGAAGGACGTGTGAAGGGCTATTAACTTGAATATTAAGTTGAGTGATTGCTTTTCATAGAATCATAGAATGGTAAGGTTGGAAGGGACCTCAAAGATCATCTAGTTCCAACTCCCTGCCATAGGCAGGGACACCTCCCACTAGTACAGCTCACTCAAGGCCTCCTCCAACCTGGCCTTCAACACCTCCAGGGAGGGAGCAGCCACAACCTCCCTGGGCAACCTGTGCCAGTGCCTCACCACCCTGCCTGATTTCAGGTATTTCATTGATGCCTAGAAACACCACATCAGGGCCATGGAACAGGTTGCCCAGGGAGGTTGTGGCTGCTCCCTCCCTGGAGGTGTTCAAGGCCAGGTTGGACGAGGACTTGAGTGACCTGTGCTAGTGGGAGGTGTCCCTGCCTATGGCAGGGGGTTGGAACTAGATGATCCTTGAGGTCCCCTCCAAACTTACCATTCTATGATCCTATGATTCTATGATTCTATGATATGGGGATTATCAGCTGTCATTTCATCTTCTAACCATAGTAACAAAATTACTTTAGTTAACATCACTATAACTCCCTTTTTTTTTTTCCTTTTCACAAACCTACGGCACTCAATTCTGGCTATAGACAGTGAAGCCAAGAGGATTTTGTCTCTGTGTCAGAGAATAGATTTAGATTCACTGTGTTAAAGTAAACCGATAGGTTGAATTATTAAATGCAAGTACTTGGTCAGACTTTAGTGTGTAGGCCATTAAAGTTTCTGAGATTCCTTTTATTTTGGTTACCAAAGGCAGTTTCCAAAAGCCAGTGTCTGCATCCTGTTAAAGCAGTACTTTCCATCATTTTCCATTAAAGAAAAAAAGTCTGGATTGGGCAGTGTTACCATCACACTCAGACTTCTGCCAAAGCCTCCACTTGGACTGTACAGCTGCCTTTATGACATTTGAAAAGCAAGTTCTTCCCTGGTATATCTGAAATCTCTCCCTTTTCAAGTGAAGCTCATATTTCTTATGGAAAACTAGCAAAACACTGGGACCAGCTTAAAAAAAATTGCTTGCATCCTTGAATGTGGCTTAGTGGGATATAAGACTACAAAGTAAAACATTAAAACTGCCACCTCCTCTGCCAGCTGCCCCTCTCAAATCACAATGCCACCTTCATTTAGCTGACATCTGAACAGGATGGCAGAGGATGGCGATAGGAGAAGCCTGGCAAGGTAGGCATCCTCTGGCCATCTCTTGCTTGCAGTGATAATGTCCAACACAAAACACAGTCACCACTGAAAATTTTTCAGAGGAATAGGTGCTCATCATCTGCTCCTCTCCTGTACCACAGCACAGAGCAAGATAAGGAAAGAGGTTGGTCTGATCTGGCCTTCAGCCAGAGGGTGTTCACTGGCACTTCTCCCACCCTGAGATCACTGTTTTGGCCCTTGTTCTGCTGGCCAGGCTGCAAGATGGCTTTTCCCATCCCACAGGTTTGGGCTATGGAGCTAAAAAGTGGAGATGATGTAAGGAGGCACAGGGCTGTGACAAGACCTGCATCTGTTCTCTGTTCCAGCACCAGTCTCCCTCACTTAGGAGATTTGTGCTGAGGGACTAGTCATCTCCAACTGCAGTCAGCACCAAAACCATGAAAATTAAACCAGACACCAACAATGTTAAGAGGCAGCAAAAGTGGTTACAACCAGCTTTGAGACCTCACTGGGAAATTTAGCTTGGATGATTACTTGGTAGTCTAAGAGAAAGTTGTGGGATGAAACAAACTAACATTGCATAAGAGCAGCAATCAGATTCACCAAGCTCTGTTTTGCTGTTTCATCAAGAGGCTTTAAACAAATGCATGTTCTGCAAACATCCTCTCATAAATATCAGAGGAGCCCCCCAGACTGGAATGTTACCACTGAAGTAGACAGTGCTGTTTAGACCAAATTTCAGCAGTGTGACATCTCAGCTAAGGGAAATCATAGAATCATAGAATGGTGAGGTTGGAAGGGACTGCAAAGATCATCTAGTTCCAACCCCCTGCCACAGGCAGGGACACCTCCCACTAGCACGGCTCACTCAAGGTCTCCTCCAACCTGGCCTCCAACCTGGCCTCCAACACCTCCAGGGAGGTTGTGGAGCACAGAATCACAGAATATGAGCATTGATGCTCTGATTCTGTGCTCCACAACCTCCCTGGGCAACCTGTTCCAGTGTCTCACCACCCTCACTGTAAAGAACGATCCCAGGTACTTTCACAACTCATCACACCTCCTTTGCCACTCACCTCTTGCTGTGAGACAAATGCTATTTCCATATTCCAGCATAGAATCATAGAATGGTAAGGTTGAAAGGGACCTCAAGGATCATCTAGTTCCAACCCCCTGCCATAGTCAGGGACACCTCCCACTAGTACAAGTTACTCAAGGCCTCCTCCAACCTGGCCTTGAACACCTCCAGGGAGGGAGCATGTTCATCAGTGCCATTTCCTGTGGCCAGCATCTCCCTAACAGCTGCAGACATACCTGTCTTCCACACCATTAGCTGCCTGTGTTTCTAAGTGCAAATGCCAGAAACTCACCTGCACTGTCCATCTCTTGTGACTGTGAGTGAAAGCAAAGCAGCAGAGAAGCATCTGTGTTTGCTGTTTCTACTTAAGCACCTTACTGATTGCAGTGTAAGCAAAACCAGCCATGTATTATCTTCAGTGCTTGTCCAGGAAAAAACAAAAAAACAAAAAATAATTACAATTCCAAATTTCCAAGAGAACTGCAAAGAAAGTTCAGTTTCATCAGGAAGAACCCTGATTGCAAATGGAATTATTTTGTTTTGCCCAGAGGTACTTGGTTCACCCAGCTAAATAAAAAGCATATTTTAAAGCTGATGGATTAGTTTCAGCTGGCATTTTGTTGATAACTTGTGGATCCCAACTTGATTGCCCTGTAAAATTTTGAAATATGTTTTCTTAGTGCTGATGTGGTCTAAGGGAAAAAAAAAAAAGTTTATGTATCTTAAGCACCTTGGACAATAAAAATAAGAAAATTGTTAAAATTATTCATTTTTATGCATAAAACATAAGTGCCAATATAGAATCATAGAATCAGAAAATGGTAAGGTTGGAAGGGACCTCAAGGATCATCTAGTTCCAACCCCCTGCCATAGGCAGGGACACCTCCCACTAGCACAGGTTACTCAAAGCCTTGTCCAATATATCACACTGTTGTCTCTCCTCATCCACCCTACCAAAAAAGTTATTATTGGTGTTGCTAGCAATAACTGTTTGGTCCAACAGCTTCCACTTGAAGCAACTACTTTAGCCAGCTCCTGAGCTGAGTTTTTTAGGTCTTTTCCCTGGATTAGGATTTGTACTTCTAAAATTCACAGAACAGCAGAAATGGAGGTAGGGTGCTGGCAGTGTCTGTTGGGCAGTACCCACACAGAGCTGAGCTGCTGCCAGTGTGCTCAGCCTTTCTGCATGCAAGCCCCCAGCTGCAGGTAGAGGCTCCACAGTAGGCTCATGGTGTTATCCCTGTGGCATTCACCCTCTCTTTACACCTGAGTTTGTCAGTAGGGAAGCAGACCTGGCAGCATTACTTCTCTCCTTGATGTCTTCATAAACTCTGCAAGTTGTCAATGAGCAGTTATATATATTAGTGTGCTGTGTTGAGGCCCCTCAGAACCTCCTTGTGTTGCAGCAGTGTGCTGTTTATGCTCAGGCAGAGAGGAAAATGGCTTTAATAAGTGAAGTTCAGGGTTGTTTCATACTAGTGAAATGCCATGTTTCTTACTCACAGTTTTCTATAGGAATTTAAATTTCTGGTAGAATTCCAACATCGTTTTTCCTCTTGGTGGATATTTATCATTCACATCACAGACTTTGGTTTGTAATAGGATAGAAGAATATGTTTACATAGCACGTATAGGATCATGGAATGCTTTGAGCTGGAAGGGATCTTCAAAATTCTTCTAGTCCAACTCCCCTAAAGTGATCAGGGAAACCTTTAACTAGATCAGGCTGCTCAGATTCCTGTCCAGCTTGATCTTCAATGGTTTCCAGGGATATGGATTCTATCACCCCTCTAAGCAACCTGGTCCTGTGCCTGACCACCCTTATTGTAAAAATTTCTTCCTTGTACCTGATCTAAATCTCTTTTTTAATTCAAAATCTTTACTCCTTGTCTTATCAGAACAGATCTTGCTAAGAATTTTATCCCCATCTTTCTCATAAGTCACTCGAATTATTGAAAAGCTGCAATAAGGGCTCTCTGGAGCCTTATTTTCTCTAGGCTGAACAATCCCANCTTTCAGTGTCCTGAACAAAAAATCATAATAATACAGAAATTAATAATCATAATTCATAACAGATTATCAATAACTATCACATAAATTAATAATCATAATTAATAACAAGTTATTAATTGCTGTCTCAGAGATACCCAACAAACTATTTTGGGATTTGTGAAAACACTTAGGATCTTGGGGAAAAATGCTCATTTTAAATGAGGAATTAAAAACTTCATTTAAGGTAGTTTTACTCATTTTTTTTTTGNTAACATGTTCATGTCTTTCCTGTGATGAAGATTCCAGTGCTGGCTGCAGTACTTGTCAGACCCCATCTGGAGTCCTCTGTGCAGTTCTGGAGCCCCCAGCACAGGAAGGACATGGAACTGTTGGAGCGGNTTTTTTTGTTCTCAGGCATGGCCCAAGTCTTTCAGTGTGCTGAATGCATGTCCTCAAAATTATTTTTTATTAATATTACTCAGTTATAGCAAAAATTCACTGTCAGGCTACAAAGAAACCTGTGAGTTTCCTGTGTGAGCCATATGTAAACTTGGCTAGTTAGGAAATATTCACACCTTCAGGGTACAGCATGTGTTGTTAAAAGATCTCTATGAAAATCTTCAGTTTATTAAATTGACAAATGGTAGGAAAACTTTCAGACCTCAAAGGCTATGATATCATTTCATTTTAAAGTAACCCCACCAAAATCTCACATTTCTTAGTGTGCAAGTAATGAAAATTGTACATGTGTCACTGCAGGCAGTACCTCGGGTTTGGACAGCAGTAGGTGTGTTTCTTGTGTTTAAATCAGAGCCTTCAAGACATGCAGAACTAAGTGAAGGAGAACTTGAAACAGTCCACCTACAATTGTCAAGGATTAACCTTTATTTGTGGGTTTTAGATGCTACACCCTCTCATGGATATAGCATATATATATACATACATACAGATAATACAGGCTGGGTGGGGAATGGCTGAGAGCAGCTCTGAGGAGAAGGACCTGGGGGTCTGGGTTAATGAAAAGCTCAACATGAGCCTGCAGTGTGAGTGCAGCCNTATGGCTTGTAGACAATGGAAAGAAAAACATATTGCCCTTCCCTTACCCCTGCAGCAGTGACGGTTTACACAGTGCATGTATCTATTTCTTAGATGTTCAAAACAGTGTCTAGTTAATATGTATCACTAGCCAGATGTCTTAGTGCTGCTTATAGAGTTGCAATTTTCTTGCTTAGATGATTGCATTCCTGGTTTAATTCATTAAAACCTCCTGTACAACCCCAGCTTGGTCTGTTTTAGGGCTCCCATTCTGCTGTGCGTGAGCCAAGATGAAGAGGCTCAGGCTCTTTTCTACCTCTTCACTCACAAATTAGTGTCCAGTGCCTTTGCTAGTGTTGTGGTCTGGTGGGGAGGAGAGAGGAGTTTCAAGGCAGGCAGGTTGGAGTCAGGCATTTTGCATGTGGTGGTGCAAGAAGTGAGGTGAGTAGAGTACTTTTCACTTAGCTGAGTTAGTCCCTAGGTGGTTTTTATTTTTTTACACAGCAGTAGGAAAGATAAGTGTGTCTAACAGTGGAAGCTTCCATGCTGGAAGGTCAAAGAGTTGCTCTGACATGCTGTGAGCTTGGGCTAGAAACAGCAAGAAATTTTGGATTCAGTGCATCAGGGTTTTTGCATTGTCCTGCAGAACGATTCAGACTGTTTGTAAATTCTGTCTGTTGAGGAAGACAAGAGATTAAGTATCACATATTTGAATACAATTTGGCATTGTTTGGTGGAGATTAATGTGAAAAAGAAACTTTTTGGGAAATATCAAGATGAAACATTTTAGCCAAAGAAAATGATTCATTACTTTTGAAACTATCTCCCCATGGCTTTTAGCCACACTATGTGGGCAGCATGACCCAAACTTACGAAATGACTTTGTCACCCAAGTCCCACAGAATTTTTCTGTCATCGATCTCTTTGTTGCAAAAAATATATTTGCCCAACTCACTTTCTCTGCAGAAAAGAAATAAACCTTTCTACAGATCTAAGAGGTTTGAGTGATGCCAATGTAGTGGAGGGGTAATTAATTAATGCAAGATGATATTTTCAAAAATTAATGTTGTTTATTAATATTCAATATTCTGAACTGTCGCCACCCCAATCACTCATTTTAATAACAATCAGTTCTTTGCATTGGTCATGGAAACTTCATGCAGGTTACAACAGGCTCTAGCAATAACCAGTGATGATATCTAACATGAATTGAGCTCAATTGAACTGGCAGAGAAGGCTTTGCGGTCAGTGCACCACTTGCAGTCAGTACTCCGCTTGCCCACTAGGTGGACTCAAGGAGCTCCTTTCTGCTTATGGCAGAAGGCAATGGTGAGTTACAAGAGGTTTGAAGTATTCACTCACAAAATATTATCTCCTGAGTCGCAGGGCTGGCTACAGCTTCAGACAGTACCCAAAGGCTTTCAGGGAATTCTTGTCATCTGCTGAGACTTCTGTTTTCTCCCGGGTTGCTGGGGAAAGGAGGCAGACAAGCTCTGACCTGGTCCTGATCTCCTCTGGATGATCTGTGTATCTTCAGGACTTCCTGTCTTGGCAGGAGACCTTCAGGTGCAGGCAGGATGCAATGCCATGTGCAGTCTCAGCACGGTGTCAGGCTGGCTGTGCAGGCTGAGTGCATGGAGGCATTCAGAGCCTGTTCCTGGTAAGCTCTTGGCAGGCAGTTTCCAGGCAGTTCAGGATATAAGGCATCATGAATGCAACAACAGAGAACAGATACAAAGGCTAAGCACACCTTGTGCTACCTGCTCATCTCCTTTTATCCATACAGCCCAAGACAAATGGGCCTTTGGACACAGAATGGCCAATCAGAATGGCAGTTAGCCAAGCCTGACCATATCAGGTGAAGCCATAGGCTTGCTTTACCCTTTTTAGGGCAGAACACAGGCCCTGCACAAGGCATACACAAGCTGAGCCTGTGTACCTTGTTTACCACAGGCTCCAAAGGGCCAGGGTCCTCAGACTCAGTGGCTCCAGGTTCTTTGTCCTCTTTCCCACATGTGGTTCTCCCCAAAAAAGAAGGAGGGGGAGCAGAAAAGCATGTCTGGGCAAGCCAGGACATGTATAAACCTATTTTGCCCTGCTTAAGCCTACCAGGACAGCCAAGCTATAAGTACCACTGTGACAGGCACAGCGTAAGAGTTAGACTAGAACAGGTTATTTAAAATTACATAAGCAAGAGTGCATGGAGAGGCAACTATTGATGAAACATCCTCCTAACCCTATCTATGAAGCATTTACTCATGATTGCCATGAAAATGCAACAGATTTTTCAGAACAAAGGAAATTAAATAAAAATAGCACCCCAGTGGATTTGGGGGGTTACTTAGTGTGTCTGCAATATGAGAGCTACTAAGTTGCCTGACAAAGTTGCTGAAGCGCTAGGTGTTGCCACTTGCAAAATATTCTTAGTTTTACATTCTAAAGAGGAGGAGAAGTGGAATAAAGGGTTTACAGTTTGTTTTTCCATCAAGGGAAAAGCTGAGTGTTTTAAAGAAAACACTACAAACCAGGCCCTTCATATGAGTAAGTGCTTCACGCCAGTGCTAAACATTCGGGAAATGAAGTAAAAAAAAAAAAGGTATTGAATAAAGGAAATAAGAGGTTTGCTTAGTGTTGTAGATGGTTTTGAAAGGATTTGTTTGCTCTGGGTTTCACCAAAAAAAGTCTTCAGCTTATTCCTGTTTCTTTATTTGCAGTTGTGTGTTTCCTCATGACTATGTGTGTCTCTAGTATATATGTGCAGACAGAGGTCACCACAGCCAGTCTGAAAATCATAGAATCATAGAATCATAGAATGGTAAGGTTGGAAGGGACCTCAAGGATCATCTAGTTCCAAACCCGTGCCATAGGCAGGGACACCTCCCACTAGTACAGGTNGGCAAATGGAAGCTAAAGCACTCAGGCTGTTAGGCAGATCATTACTATAGCAGTTGTAAAATTCAGGCTGTGAATCTCAGAGTAGTGATCAGACAAAGGTAGAATAAAATTTTCAGTGAATGCAGACATTCTCAAAAATTATACAGGTCTGCTCCAAATTTATTTGAAAATTCACATTCTTTTTTTTTTTTTTTCCAAGCACTACAGGCCCAAGCACTCCATTCGGTAATAACCGAGATCTGAATGTCCACCTCACTGGCAAGCTCCATATTATTGTTATTCCTGGTTAACAAGAACTGGAGAAAAAATACATAATGTGTGTTCTTTGCTGGTCCAAGCTTCTGTTTTTATTACTGTCCCCTCTCTGACTTTGCCTAGGACAGACCTCAGCATGATGCTGCACTGTATCATGATTGCAATGCCCAGCCTGCTCCACAGCCTGATCAGAAAGGTAGTGACAAGGGCTGACTCTGGGGGTCTTGAGACCGAAAGTATCGACTTACATTTTTTACATCAGTGCAAGTTTTGGCACTTTTCATGTAGCACTTCAGCAAACATAGCACACTCCAACCAGTTATGAAGACTGAAAGGAATGTGTCCCCTTCCACAGTAGGCTCTGAACCTTCTAGAAGAGCTCCCTGCTTTTCTCTCTGCAGGTGTATGCACTTTGTGCTTCAAAGAATCTATCCCCCAGGTTTTGTCCTTGTTCCACTCCTTCTAGTACAGTTGTGTGAATCAAAGGCAGGAGCAAGCTGAACATTAGGAAAAACAGAAGAAAATGCTTAATTTTTTTTTCCTATTACAAATTCCTACATATTAAAAGTTTCCAGCTTTATGAGGATACTCCTTCTTCTTGCAACTAGGGCAGCTGCTGCAAAAAGATCTTTGTCCCACCTGTCAGGATGTCTGACAGAGCAGGGGAGATGCACCATGGAGTCACTGGCACCTGAGAAAGAAACAGCTATGCTTGTGAAACAGCAGCTCTTGCAAAACAGCCAAAGTGCTTTTGTCCACAGACCTCCTCAGCTTTGCACTCCCTCCTCTGGTACGTACTCCAGCAGGTTTCAAAGAACTGGATAATCTTAAATCTTGCTGCTCAACCACACCAAGGGCAACTAGAAAAGTGCTTTCAAAATCCCCAGTTAGGTCATTTCACCCTTATGGGATGAACAAGTAGTTGAAAGGAAACCAAGAGAAAAAAACCACAGGTGGTTTTGAAGTATTAAGCCCATGGGTGGACAGTGGACAGACTGATGGATTTACAAGAAAGGAATAATGTGAGTATTATTGATTCCTGAGACTGGAGAAAAAAAAGTGAATTACCAAGGGGTTGTCACATGTGTTGCCAAGGCACTTGTGGCGTGGTAACAATTTCCACTCCTTGCTTGCTCAGATGAAAGCAATGACAGTAGAGCAGCTGCTCCAGGCCCCAGCAGGAGATTGTACAACAGGACTGATATATTCACTTTCCCCCACTCTGCTGCTGTAACTTCCTTTTCAACAACTGTACATAGTCATTTTGAGTGTAAAACATTTTTTTCAATGCAGCAAGCATTTCATGGGCTTTAGGGAAATCTCAAAATATGCCTACAGAACCTGCCTCCTTTCCCTAGGCTCTGTAATGTGTTGCATTACACCACGCTTAGCTATTCAGTGTGGTATTTTGGCATTTTGTCTACTGCTTCCCATTTAAAGTGAAACACATCATTGCATGGTAGAGTTTAATACAGCATCAGTGTGCTATGCAGAGAAAGTTTATTAACATGATATAGATCTTTCTTTTCCTGACGTGTCTTTTGTTTCTGTTCTTTCCATCCCATGCACTTTAGGTCACAGTATCACAGTATCACAGTATCGCCAAGGTTGGAAGAGACCTCAAAGATCATCAAGTCCAACCCATTACCACAGACCTCAAGACTAGACCATGGCACCAAGTGCCACGTCCAAACCTGCCTTGAACACCTCCAGGGACGGTGACTCCACCACCTCCCTGGGCAGCCCATTCCAGTGGGGAATGACTCTCTCAGTGAAGAACTTTCTCCTCACCTCCAGCCTAAACTTGCCCTGGCACAGCTTGAGACTGTGTCCTCTTGTTCTGGTGCTGGTTGCCTGAGAGAAGAAAGCAACCTCCTGCTGGCCACAACCACCCTTCAGGTAGTTGTAGACAGCAAGAAGGTCTCCCCTGAGCCTCCTCTTCACCAGGCTAAACAATCCCAGCTCCCTCAGCCTCTCCTCATAGGGCTTGTGCTCGAGGCCTCTCACCAGCCTCGTTGCCCTTCTCTGGACACATTCAAGCACCTCAATGTCCTTCTTAAATTGAGGGGCCCAGAACTCGACACAGTACTCAAGGTGTGGCCTTACCAGTGCAGAGTACAGGGGGAGAATGACCTCATCAGGCAAGATTCAGCCTAAGACAGGGTTCACTGCTCCAGGCCTTGCCTGTTCCACCTTAATAGTTTAAACACTAAAAGCAATACATTCTTACTTTTAAAAGTGACATTTTCTAAGTAAATTTGTAACAATACCTACTAAGATGATAAACACAATAGTTTTATTTAGGATGTTACATGGATATTTTATAAGAGAGTTAATATAGTTTCTTTGAATGCAAAAGAAAACCATAACACATCTTGTGTCCATAAATACCAGAGTTTTTTAGCTTCTCATTCCATTTTGTTACTTCATTGTCTTTTTTAAAACTATTTTTTTAATGTTATTCTCAAAGCCACAGCTACTCAAAGTCCTGTCACAGTGATTAACTGTGACACCAAAAGCACAGTTTCCTGCTTTTCCTCATCTGTTGTTCTCTGCCTGAAAGTTTGACTTTTTGCAGCCATTACTGGATGTCTTGCTGGCATACATAACTGACTTGTATGAAAGCTAAAATTATGTTTTCTTGTACCACCTCATCTGGTCATGGTTTTGCATTTACTTTCCCATAGTAGTCAGCAGTGCTGACACGCTACCTTCTGATCCCAATGACTTGGCAGCTGGTCTGGATTTGTTTTGCTCTATACAAACAATTTCTGAGTGCTCTCAGCTTAGGGAGAAGTGAAGAATAGTCAGAGCAGCATCCCTGCACAGAAAGAGACAAGTGACAGGGCTCCTCAGTGTGTCCCTTTTTACTTCCCACTGATGCTGTGAGGGGAAATATTCCCATCTTATTTTCCTGCTCTTTCTGTCTCTTTCTCCTCATCCCATCTTCCAGAAGCCTCTTTCTGGTAGATGCATCTCAGGCCACATTGTTCCCAAGTGAGACAACAAGGCCGAAGGCAGCAGCAGCACAGCAGCAAGGGGCCAAGCTGCACTTTCTGCGTCAGTTGCAGAGCCCTTCTGTGATGGTTTGGGAGTTCCCTGCCCCCCCACACTATGAAAAATCACCCAGACTAGACTCAGCTGGCTGGAAGTTAAGGATTGAAGCTAGCTTACTGCTTAGCATAATATACAAGCAGATATATACACAACATACAGGATACATACACAACATACAGGAATAGTTACAGAAATATACAAGCTAAAGGTAATACAGAAACACAAACCCCCTCCCAGAAATCAGAGTCCCCAGGAGGGGCTCCCAACCACCTTCCACCTTCTCCCCACCCCTCTGCCTTACCCCAGGGTCTGCCTTACGTGCAAGGTGAGTTTGGAGGATGGGCAAGGGGAGTTAGAAGCAGAGTGATTAGTTAGGTTACTCAGCAGAGAGGCCAGCAGACACACACCAGCTAGCGGGACCAAGGCTCTCTGTCTTATCTATATTTGTGTTCTTGTTCTTATACACCTCAGCAAGCCTATGAGTGAAGGAGACATCACCAGTGTTTGCTTTTCACAGCTTATAATATCTTTTCATAAAAATACTCCAATTAACTTCAAACCAGCACACCTTCCCCACAGCTTTCCCTTCTTATCTCTTCTCATGTTCATTAGATATTGCCACCCTGTTTTGGCCCTTCTGATTTACCTATCTTGATTTCTGTGTGCTAGCTATTGTGTTTATGAATTATAGGTGATTGGCCATGTACTATGTATCCCTTGATTATTTGCTCTCCCACATATTCCTGTGTTTTCAATCATACATCCAAGTGAAAATATGAAAGTCTGTTACAGTGTAAGGTCTGTGGTAATTAATAGCAGAATCTAAACTCACTTCTCTCTTTGTGGGTCCTGACTATACCCTAATAATCTATTAAATGCACTAGACAGCTGAGTAATCCATTTGGCTGTCTTGTATTTGTGTTTCACTACTCTAAGCCTGTGTGTTTTTGTTTTGCCCAAGTTACACATGTGTTGGTTTGTTTGTCTAGCTCTGTTTCTCAAGGACTGCCACACTCACTCTTTTTCCAACACTGAAAGCTTTTCAATGTCCTCCATCCCACCTAATTGCATCCACCCTCAGCTATAGTAATTCTCCTTTCTTTATCTACCTGCACCCTTCAGGGGACACACAAAAGTTCAGCCTGACTAGGAAGGTCCATGTGAGCCTGCAGTCCTGGTGTGGAATACACAAAGACCTTGTGTCTCTCTCAAATGTTAGCCTCTCTCTGATGCCATGCTCCCATGGCCTTGGGTCTCAGCAACAGAAGTGTTCAGGACAAGGCTGGTAGCTGATCTGGGATATCCAGCAGAAAAGATCACTTTGTTATTCATATGCTTCCCTGCCTCATCTCTGGCTCTAATGGAAATTCTTTCCTGGAATGCACTCCAAAAAAAAAAAAAAAAAAAAAAAAGTGTTAGAATGTAGCCAAGCATAGGCTGGGGAATAATGGGGAAATGCTGTTGAGATGTGAGTTATTTTTTTTTTCCCCTGTGGAACTACTATGTTTTTGAGGTGACCTTCGTGGAAGTCAGTCAGAAACAGCAAAGTAATGCTTAAATTTACCATGTCTCTTTGGTGCAAAGCTAAGAATCTAGGAATGGAAGGCAATATCTATTTAGATAAAACAAGAAGTTGAGTTCCTTAGTTGCTGTTGAATTGCTTAGTTGCTGTCAGGTCACTCGGTTTGTAGCCAGGAGGTTATCCTACCAGCTCACTGTGGAAGTTTCCCCTTTAAAAGGGTAACTGCAGCTTTACATAGCATGTAAATTAAATTTACATTAACACATTGAAAATTTACTGTAGTAAGGATTTACTTTACATAGGAATGTGATTTTTGAAAAACTTTTTGTTTGTTTGCTTTTTTTTTTTTTAACAAATATTTGGAGCAGTACTCAGGAAATGTGCACAGAATGGGGAGATGGCAAAAGCAGAATCAAGAAAAAAAGGCTACAACCAGTAGGTGGAATCATACCACTAAAACATGCTGATATTGAGAATTAACTTCCCTCCTACAGAGAATAAAGCATGCACTGGTAAACACTTCAAATATTTAATCCATTGAATGATACTGTTGTTGGTCTCCCAGGCTACCTTTGAGGCAGAAAGGGTTTCCTAGATTTCACCTCATAAGCTTTCCTGTTGAATCATTCAGCCCTGGCAAAGAGAATAAACTCTCTAGAGAAGAAAGCATAATCTCCAAGGTTATGTAAAAACAATAAGTTTAGAACCTTACAATGTCATGGTTTTGTTTTTTTTTTCTACAAAGGAGAACTTAACTGACAAGGTTGTGACCTTGGCTGTTCTCTGACTCTTCAGCTAAGGAATTATTTCTGAAATGTGATGGTGTTACAGGCTTCCTGCTATTTATATTGCTTATTTAAAGTGATCCATTATTTTCTGAACTTATACTTGTAAGGTTTAATGGCATTTAAAATATGACTGCTTGCAAAAGCTCTCTGCAAGTTTCTTGGGAAGACTGCCAGTTGAGGAAGATGTGGTGGGTAGGATCGAGGTCAGATAGGCTACTTGAGAGTCTCAAAGAAGGGGAGAATACTTTGTGGGAAAAGTCATTACCTAAGAAATGCAGTGACAAAACAGCATGCTTCTCCAAGGTAGTACTGGACATTTCACTGAATCCTAAAAGTTTTGGCTGCCATTCATCAAGGACCCTTAAGGAGCTGAGTGATCCAGTTGCATTCAAGTGCCTAGCAGAGCAAGAGCTTTCTTAATTTTGGTAAATCAAGAGTGTAAAACTGCATGGCATTTATTAAGAAGAAAAAGAAAGGAAAAAAAGAGAAATTAATTTTATTCACATGGAGAATTGTATTCCTCTCTAAGTAATGGAATGGTCAGGGATTTTACAACTGTGCAAATACTATGTGGCTTCAGAGGAATCAATGGTTTGGATGTATAGTTTTAAGGTGGTCTCCTCTCAGAAACATCCTGCAGGCTATTTGATTCTAAAAATTAGCTCTTTTTAACTTGAATGGAAGATAAGCAATGGTTTGGATGTATAGTTTTAAGGTGGTCTCCCCTCAGAAACGTTCTGCAGGCTATTTGATTCTAAAAATTAGCTCTTTTTAACTTAAATGGAAAACAAGCAACGGTTTTGATGCATAGTTTTAAGGTGGCCTCCTCTCAGAAACGTCCTGCAGGCTATTTGATTCTAAAAATTAGCTCTTTTTAACTTAAATGGAAAACAAGCAACGGTTTGGATGCATAGTTTTAAGGTGGTCTCCCCTCAGAAACGTCCTGCAGGCTATCTGATTCTAAAAATCACCTCTTTGTAACTTGAATGGAAAATAATTCTGCCTTTCAGACACAAAGGCTTGCTCTAGTTGCATTGTTTTGCATATTTCAAAAGCTGAAGGTGATTTTTCTATTGCTCACAGTAAATGTTCATACAGCAGCAAAATCACTAGACAAAGCCAGATCATGAATTTAAACACTCCTTGTTCTAATGTGAGCAGTGCTTGCTCCTGGAAACACTTGAGTTATAGCACAGCTGAGGTTGTGTTGTTGTTGTCGTTTACTTGTTTTGTTTTGGGGTTTGTTTTGTTTGGTTGTGTTGTTGTTGTGGGGTTTTGTTTGTTTGTTTGTTTTTTGGGGGTGTTGTGTGTGGTTGTATTTTTTTGTTGTTGTCAATTACTCCAGATTTAGAAAGCAAGATTTTGTAATAGTTTAGTTAGAAGACTTCACTAAACAGTTATGGACAATGACACCTCCATTTAATGTGAAGTCTAGGGAAATGAGTCATGGAATCATAGAATGTTAGGTGTTGGAAGGGATCTTGAAAGATCATCTAGTCCAATCCCCACTGCCAGAGCAGAATCACCTAGAGTAGGTCACACAGAAACACTTTCAGGTAGGTGATTTTGAATGTCCCCAGAGAAAGAGACTCCACAACCTTTCTGGGCAGCCTGAATGAATGAATGTGTAGTGGGTCTTTTTTTTTAGAGCAAGATAAGCAGAAAGGATTTCACAATGGCAAGCTGGAAGATAAGAATGTATGCCTACACATGCCATGTTTCTTCCTAATTCACTCCTTAAGAACTCGCTTAGAAAGATTTGTAGTTCTGTCACAGTTTCTCCAAAAGTGGGGGGAAGGGTAAGCAAGGTATGAGCTTAATAGTATTTACATTTGAACACTAAGCAATTTCTGAAGAGTATGGTAGGAACTAGTTATTGCAAGAACTATTATTTAGTTTAATTGATCCCAGCTGGGCTTGGAAGAGATTCCAGCCAAAAAGCACGCAAATGCTTGCCAAGAGCCTGTCATATTTGATAGCTCACACTGCTATGAACTTGGCTAAGAGAGGTCAGTCACATAGCAAAAACTAAGCTCTCCTCTGCTGTATCTAGGCTAGCTTAAAAATGCAGCTATGCTGCCAGCTGACTAGTAAGCCTTTCTCCTTTCAACCTTGTTTTAAGAGGCCCCTGGTTTCTTGGAAGTGGGGGAGTACAGCGCTGCGACGCGATGGGAAGATGTTCCACACATGGAGCGATGGGCAGCCACAGCTGCGCCAGGATCCTCTGGGCATCTGTTTTCATTAAAACTTCACTTGTGCATTTGACCTATCAGCTGGATTCAGCACATGGCACTGGTAAAGGTACACAGTGTATATAACAATGCTAATTAATCAACTCCATTTAAAAAATACCTTCTTTCTAGAGCATCGCCCCCTCAGGCTTCTGCTAACCCTGTTAAAGATCAGAAATGTTTGTGCAATGTAATTTAGGAGAAACAATCACAACAATGGCAGGGGGTTGGAACTAGATGATCCTTGAGGTCCCTTCCAACCTTACCATTCTATGATGCTATATTTATGACAGGAACAGGCACACTTGAGCCTGACAGATTTCATATTGCTTTCTGTCCTTGATAGCTGCCCAAGTAATTTAGGAGAGAATGACAATTTCAGAGAAATGTGAAACATCTAATTAAGTACAATTAATTTTCTAATCAGCCACTGCTTTGCTTTTCAACTCACTTTGTAAGGATAATTGTGTTGTTCGAAAGAGCTAAGCAGGCAATTCTTTCCTTGTGAGATTTATACACTGGGTTTCCTCTGCTCATTCTCACTGTTGTACCATAAACACCCCAGTGGAACTCTCTCAGCCTCTCCAGAGAAATAGTTCCACTTCACCTAAATAATTAAATATTCCTTGGACCAGGGGACTGGAACCTCTATAAAGAGCTTTTCTTTTCTTTCTTTTTCTTTTTTTTTTTTTTTTTTTTTTTTTTTTTTTTTTTTTTTTCNATTTATTCTTTATTTCCCTCCTACCCTGTGAATATTTAACTACAAAGTGGAAAAGTCCAATAGGAGAGATGAAGTCAGGGAAGATCCTCTAGGTCAGGGGAATTGGCTTTTGAACAACATTGTCTCACTGGAGTAACACAAAATTATCCTTCCATAGCTGAAGATCTGGTTTATTTAATCCAAACCACCACCATTTTGAATTTTAGAATAAAGACTTACAGTGGGCACTCTTATGGAGAAAATTAAAGGGCTGCTATGAACATAATCACTGAACTCAAATAATGTATGTCACATGGGTTCACTGTTATTATTATTTCATTATTCTTTATCTGGAAATTAAGGTATAGAAATGAACACTGTGTAGCAAAGTGAGTTTACCTATCATAGGGAATAAGTAATGGATATGGAGATTCAGCAAACTCCTCAAGGAATTCAGCAAGGCCAAGTGTAAGGTCCTGCACCTGGGTAGGTACAATCCCAAGCACAAATCCAGGCTGGGTGGTGAATGGCTGAGAGCAGCCCTGAGGAAAAGGCCCTGGGGGTCTGGGGTGATGAAAAGCTCAACGTGNAATTTCACCCATATTGCTATTAAAGAGGAATATTTTTCACTGTTCAGGTGTGAGCCTTTAAATGGTGATAAATTTCCAAGCACGTGGATGAGCCATTTAAAAATTTTAAAAGTTTATATTCTAATGGTAATACATTCTGAATTGGTTCACAGTTCAAGTTCTGAAAGTGTTTCTAAAGCTTTGCTTGATTCTTGAGTACTTCCAGGCACGTGAGAAAACATAGTTCAGAAAAGTCAATAGTGTTTTGTTTCTGAAACTCACAAGTTGACCTCAGCGGTCTCAATTTAGGAATCAACTGTTGTAAGAGCTACAGTTTCATTTAACAATATCACAGGATCCTATCAGGGGTTGGATGTTAGGGGTTGGAAGGGATGTCCAGAGATCATCAAGGCCAACCCCCCTGCCAGAGCAGGACCATACAATCTAGAACAGGTTGCACAGGAACACATCCTGATGGGCCTTGAAGGACTGCAGAGAAGGAGACTTCACAGCCTCTGTGGGGAGCCTGTTCCAGTGCTCTGTGACCCTTACAGTAAAGAAAGTCTTCCTCATATAGTCTACAACTGGAATTATGTTCTTCCTCATGTAGTTCACAACTTTATAGGCAAATCAGACACTAAAATTCATATAACTTCTGGTTTGATGGAAAATGGCAGAAAAATAAGTGGGGTTTTTTTTGACCCAATAACTTTTGACTTCTTAGTATTGTTGAAAATCAGAGTTATCTGACCTCCATTATTATTTAATATCAATCAAAGAGCAACACTTGGGTCTGCTTTTTGCAAAGGATATTTTAGTTCACTAGATGCAAAGACAAGTAATGGCCAATATGCTTACTGTCCTGAACCCCTGCTGTCCTCTGTGGCCACCCTAAGGCTGTAGTACCCCATAGAAGTCAGCTGGAAGATTAATCTTTGCTGAGCATCTCTACCATACAGCAAGGATCTCATAATTACCTGGAGTACATGAAGTTTTACTTCTATTTTGAGGTTTCATATTTCAAGACAGTACAAGAAGTTTTACTTCTAATTTGAGGTTTCATATTTCAAGACAGTACAAGAAGTTTTACTTCTAATTTGAGGCCTTCATATTTCAAGACACTTTGGAACATGGTCTAGCGGTCATGGAGGTGTAGGGTAGAAGGTTGGATCTGATGATCTTACAGCTTTTTTTCCAACCTTAATGATTCTATGATTCTGTAATTCTATGTATTAGGTTACATAGAACCTAATACATAGAATTTGTTGTTGTTGTTGTTTGTACATACTAGAGTTTCCTTTCAAGCTCTCTACTTGCTTTAAACCTAACTGTACATTTAATACAATGCCTGGATTTCTTATTATCAGTCAGAAGCTTTCCCAAGTGATTTCTTTTTTTGCTGTTGCTGGACAAGAAGAAAAATTTGACAATTTCTTTTGTAAACACATCAAGTTGTAGTACAGTAAAACTTGAAAAGCACAGCCAAGTCATCCAGACACACTTTCCCCCTTTAGTTTTACTGCACCTTCTTTCTGCTCCCTCACATCTCAGATAACCAGTGATGTATCTGAATGCTTCTTCTATCAGTAGAGATAATCTTTGTACATCAGCTTTGAGGCTTTCCATTTAAAGACATGCTTGCCTCAAACATAAACTAATGCAAATTTTATAGTACACTTTGTCCACACCAATCAACGTAGCTTTTTGGATAGGTGTGATACCACTCCAGACCAGCACTGTTAGCACCAGAGCTTTTTCTTAATCCTTTTTTGACTCTGTCTCCTGACATTTTAGTTGATCTTCAATATTACTGCTGCCACTTCAAAGTCTTCATAATACAAGGGCATATCTTAGATTCTTGCACAATTTGTCTAATATGCTTTATTCACAAAGGAAAAATAGCTCTATACTGCTCAAGAGCAGCCTGTGGGAGACTTCTAAGCTGCTGGTGATTCACCAACTCATGACCACATCTGCAGCACTGATGGTGCTGAGCCTGTTGGGAAGGTTGCATATGGAGTGAGTGAGAAAGCCCAATGGTGCTGGTGAGCCTGCCCTGGTTACTTAGAATTAAACTGCCTGTCCAGCAGGGTGGTGAGATACCTGGGCAATCCATCCTGCCACCATCCCCTGATCCATTCCCAAAGCTCCTGGCATAACATGGACTTTGTGGTCTCTGGCTGCAAACAGCTGTCAGAAGGGCTCCCAAAACTGTCCAAGACCCCACTATGAAATCTGAGAAAGAATTTCCATTAAAAAACTTCGGGTGAACACTCCTGTTGTCTAGGAGCCAAAACTAAATCTTTCCAGGCATCTTTGATTATTTTACCTTAATAAAGTCTTGAAGTTGCCAGTTATGATTTTAAGTGCAAAGTAAATAACTACTCAGAACAGTAATGTTCCTTTATTGGGACTAATCTGTTTGCAATTATAAGAAAGTAAACACTGATTTTAGAAAATACACACTGGCAATTTCCACCTTTCCACCTGCAGCAGCAATTTCATCTGAATGTCAAATACCTGGGTTTCAGCACCTACATGTTTCCAGGATATTTTTCAGAAGGAGAACTAAAATTAATTTAAAATACATTAAAAAAATAACAGTTTTTGGTTGTTTGGTTTTTTTCCTCCTTTTTAATTTATGTCCATACAGTATTGAAGGATAAATAAAAAGAGATGAGTGAGAAAAATGTATGGACAGCATTCAGGGAAAAAAAGGACAAACTTTTAATGAATTTTATTATCACATCAGCATTACACTTAGTAAGAGTTTTGGTCATGTCTCAAAATATTTAAAAATATAATAAAATTTAAGGATAACTACATCCTGTGTGACTCTTACAGGTTTTTTCCTCAGTCTAAACAGGATTAGGAGTTTAATAGTAAAGGCATCAAA
This sequence comes from Ramphastos sulfuratus, assembly GCA_013399055.1. Lineage (NCBI taxonomy): Eukaryota > Metazoa > Chordata > Aves > Piciformes > Ramphastidae > Ramphastos > Ramphastos sulfuratus. Next base: position 27,677 of record WBNM01012294.1, read on the forward strand.
TCTGTTTGCACTATATGCCAAATTTTACAGTGTTAGATTACCTGTTGTTACTATGAACGTTGTCATGTGTTTTTAATAGCTAAGTCTCCTGTTTGGAAAGCCAGATGCCAATTTGTCTTCCACAAGGTATCAATTGTGGCTCCTGTAATGGTGTTTCTTGCAAGCAGTAGAATGAAACATAACAGCATTTTGCTACAAGATATTCAAGTGTTTTCTATCAGACTGGAAATGTGATGTGACTGCAGTTCACCAAAGTATTTTGATCTATCAGATGGTGTAGTGGAAGGGAAATTAATTGATGAGAGATGATATTTTAAAACATTAATATTGTTTATTAATATTCAATTTCAGAACTGTTGCCACCTTAATCACTAATTTTAATAATAATCAGTTATTCCAATTGGTCATGGAAACTTTATATACAGGTTACAACAGGCTCTAGCAATGACCAGTGATGATATCTAACATGAATTGAACTCGACTGAACTGGCAGAGAAGGCTTTGNCTGGCACAGGTTGCCCAGGGAGGTTGTGGCTGCTCCCTGCCTGGAGGTGTTCAAGGCCAGGTTGGAGGAGGCCTTGAGTGACCTGTACTAGTGGGAGGTGTCCCACTAGTTTCCTTCCAACCTTACCATTCTATGATTCTATATGATTTACAGCTTTAATGTTACCTGGATTATTGTCATTTTATTGTCCAGAACCATACGAAGGACTGTTGTTTTATGAGCCAAGCCTATATGAAGCTTGATTATGTTAGAATTATTTACTCTCCTTTAGGCTTAAATCAACAACCTCCCTCCCCCAATGCAGTAATCATAGCTAGTATGAACTCCTGGAAGAAATGTTCTATTGGAATTTCTTCTCTATCTACATACAGTTTTAGGCTATGGAATATAAAAATAGATGAGCAATCAGCATATACTAGCTAACTGAAACACAGTGAGGATTTGAGTCTTGTTATCATTTAGTATATACCCAAATTGTTGAGTCTTGTTGTCATTTAATATATAATCAAATTGTTGAGACTTGTTATCATTTAGTACATAACCAAGTTGTTGTCTTGTTATCATTTAGTGTATACCCAAATTGTTGAGTCTTGTTGTCATTTAGTATATATCCAAATTCTTGATTCTTGTTATCAGTTAGTATATATCCAAATTGTTGAGTCTTGTTATCATTTAGTATATATCCAAATTGTTGAGACTTGTTATCATTTAGTATATAACCAAATTGTTGAGTCTTGTTGTCATTTAGTATATATCCAAATTCTTGATTCTTGTTATCAGTTAGTATATATCCAAATTGTTGAGTCTTGTTATCATTTAGTATATATCCAAATTGTTGAGACTTGTTATCATTTAGTATATAACCAAATTGTTGAGTCTTGTTATCATTTAGTATATAACCAAATTGTTGAGACTTGTTATCATTTAGTATATACCCAAATTGTTGAGTCTTGTTATCATTTAGTATATACCCAAATTGTTGAGACTTATCATTTAGTATATACCCAAATTGTTGAGACTTATCATTTAGTATATACCCAAATTGTTGAGACTTATCATTTAGTATATATCCAAATTGTACAGATAGTTCCTAATTGACTTAGTGATTCAAAACCAAACTCCCAGGGTGACAGAATAACCCATGTCTTCCCTTCACACTGGTACACCATCTGACATTGCCTCTGTTCTGCTTATGCAGTCATGCCTCATGGAATGTTTAAGTTCAGAGAGTAAGTTTTCCTGTGCTGGTCAGTGACTGAGGTTGATTATGCAATAGTTTGTGTGTGTAATCAATGGAAAAGGTCACCATAAACCTGGGTTTTCTAAGTAGACAAGTAATCCATTCCAGCAGTAAGCCAAAAATCAGATCAATATGTAAATGTGGAAATTGGGTACTGGAGGATGATCTTGAACTTTAGCTCAATATAGCTGTATGAAGTGTAACAGTAGAATAACAAGGAGGTAAAAGCATCAAATACTCTAAAATCAAACCAAAACACTCTGTTACCAGTTACAGAGTAATATAACTTGATCTACAGTATTATAAATGCAAATAGTTACCCTCCTCTAGGAGATAACACTTCTATTATTTTATCTGAACAGAACTAGATGATCCTTGAGGCCCTTTCCAACCTTACTATTCTATGATTCTATGATTCTAAGAAGAAAAATCCAGATTCACCTGACTTTACTCCAAGGTACTTTAACATTTCAAGAGAGTACTCATTTTTGTACAAGTGGCTGTTATTGTGGCATTTCACACAGCTGATCTTCTCTAAGTTTATCTTTAAGAGAATTATGAGAAGCTTTATTTTAAAATTCCTGGTTGCTACTAAATTAAATGCTTAGCTAATCTTGCTTAGCATAGAATAGTAGTGATGATTCACATACTATGTCATCATCATAGCTGGGTATTTTCTCCTCCTCTATTTATAAAAGTGGACTAAAGTTTTTGCATTTGCAATAACACTAAATGTTGCATTTCTTTGCTAGCTTTGCTAAGTCAGTGCAACATTAATTTTTTTCAGTTTTTGGAAAAAACAGAAAAATTCCAAACACTGATAGGGGTTTCATGTTGCATGAAGGGTATATGTGTGGTGTGTTGCAAAACATGAGGAAACCTCAAAACCCTTGATGCCATCAGAGTGTGGTGGAAGGACCAGAAGGAAGAAGAGGAGATGGAGTGCAGCTATAAGCAGTGACAGGGACTCACAGGACTCCCTCCTGACTCAGCTGTAATTTAGCCTTTTTATCAGGGATGTTTCAAAATTATGGTTCCTTTCTTCAGGGTGCTTGGAGAAGAAGTGGCTAATGTGGTTGTTGCTTAGCACTGGCAGGCTGGGAAGAAGCAGGAATTCCTCCAGCTCCTTTATCTGGGAAATTTTCCTCTCCCTACCACCAGCAGCTGACTGGTTTGGTTTGCTTTTGGTTTTGGCTTGTAGGGTTTTTTTTGTTTGCTTCTGGTTTTTTGTTTGCTTGTAGGGTTTTTTTTGCTTGTATGCTTTTTTTGTTTGCTTGTAGTTTTTTTTGTTTGCTTGTAAGATTTTTGTTTGCTTGTAATATTTTTTTGTTTGCTTGTAATATTTTTTTGTTTGCTTGTAGGGTTTTTAGTTTGCTTGTAGGTTTTTTGTTTGCTTGCAATATTTTTTGTTTGCTTGTAATATTTTTTTGTTTGATTGTAGGTTTTTTAGTTTGCTTGTAGCTTTTTTGTTTGCTTGTAATATTTTTTTGTTTGCTTGTAGGTTTTTTGTTTGCTTGTAGTTTTTTTGTTTGCTTGTAAGATTTTTTTGTTTGCTTGTAGGTTTTTTGTTTGCTTGTAGGTTTTTTAGTTTGCTTGTAGATTTTTGTTTGCTTGTAGTTTTTTGGTTTGCTTGTAGGTTTTTTGTGTGCTTGTAAGCTTTTTGTTTGCTTGTAGGTTTTTTAGTTTGCTTGTAGGTTTTTGTTTGCTTGTAGTTTTTTTGTTTGCTTGTAGTTTTTTTGTTTGCTTGTAAGATTTTTTGTTTGCTTGTAAGATTTTTTGTTTGCTTGTAGTTTTTTTGTTTGCTTGTAGTTTTTTTGTTTGCTTGTAAGATTTTTTGTTTGCTTTAAGTTTTTTTGTTTGCTTGTAGTTTTTTTGTTTGCTTGTAGTTTTTTTGTTTGCTTGTAAGATTTTTTGTTTGCTTGTAAGATTTTTTGTTTGCTTGTAGTTTTTTTGTTTGCTTGTAGTTTTTTTGTTTGCTTGTAAGATTTTTTGTTTGCTTTAAGTTTTTTTGTTTGCTTGTAGTTTTTTTGTTTGCTTGTAGTTTTTTTGTTTGCTTGTAAGATTTTTTGTTTGCTTGTAAGATTTTTTGTTTGCTTGTAGTTTTTTTGTTTGCTTGTAGTTTTTTTGTTTGCTTGTAAGATTTTTTGTTTGCTTGTAGGTTTTTTGTTTGCTTGTAGGTTTTTTGTTTGCTTGTAAGATTTTTTGCTTGTAGGATTTTAGTTTGCTTGTAGGTTTTTTGATTGCCTGTAGATTTGTTGTTTGCTTGTAGGATTTTAGTTTGCTTGTAGGTTCTTTGGTTGTAGGTTCTTTGCTTGTAGGCTTTTTGTTTGCTTGTAGTTTTTTTCCTTTGCTTGTAAGTTTTTTTTCTTTGTAAGTTTTTTTGTTTGCTTGTAGTTTTTTTCCTTTGCTTGTAAGTTTTTTTTCTTTGTAAGTTTTTTTGTTTGCTTGTAGTTTTTTTTCTTTGCTTGTAGGTTTTTTGTTTGCTTGTAAGTTTTTTTGTTTTCTTGTAGGTTTTTTTGTTTGCTTATAGTTTTTTTTGTTTGGGTTGTAGGTTGTTGGGGTCTTTTTCTTGTCTTCCTGAGACTGTGGCATATTTTGAAGATGAAATGTATCTTCATATGTCTTCCTGTTATGCATACAGAATACTATTGTCAACAGAGTCATAGTCTTGATTTTTGTCCCATAAGAGCCATGGACAGGCTGGGTTTTAGAGCAGACTCTGCAGGCAACCTGCTCACAGGCTTCTAGCAGCTGGGTTGCACTGGTGCTGAACTGGTAGAAGGTGAGGTAGGTCATCCTTCAGTTTTTACTTAAGTGCTTTCTGGAGCTGTCATCTGATTTTGTTGCATTGCAAACTATGTTAAATGCTAGAATTAAAAGAAGGATGCCTATTTTCATCTTAGCTAGGAACAGAAAAAGCACATAACTTCTAGTGAAAAGGTAGAAAGAAGCTTCCTCTTACATGAGTGAATTCTTTTCAGCTTTTTCCTATTTTAGGTGCTTCAATGTTAATATTTTCTGCATGGAACTAAGTAGTAAGAGATGAATAAATTGAAATAAGCAAGCTGCGAAGCTCCTATTAGTCTTATCACCAGAAAGTCATGGGATAAAAGGGGGTTTGAGGGGAGCTAAACCAAACTACAGATTCAGCAAAACCACCAAGAGACTTATAAAATCACTATGAAAAGCTACCTGCTTGGTACTGACTGAAACTCTGTGCTTCATTACAACACTTGTGACTTTTTTTTTTTTTTTTTTTCAGCAAGGTCATATCTTGTTTGAAGAATGCATTCTAAAGTCTGGGAGTTCTGGCCCTAACCACTCAGATACAAACCAGGCAATGCAGAGAAGCTTGGGATAAAGGGGAGTCAGTAAGGACAGTTACAGAACGTATATAGGACAAACAAAATCAGATAATATGCTATCAGATAATATACTATGAAATTCAACAAGGCCAAGTGTAAGGTCCTGCACCTGGGTAGGCACAATCCCAAGCACAACTCCAGGCTGGGTAGTGAATGACTGAGAGCAGCCCTGAGGAAAAGGACCTTGGGGTCTGGGGTGATGAAAAGCTCAAGNCCAAAGGCTGAGAGTAGACAAGTTTTCATTCTGGTACATTACTAAAATTCCGTGGGACCAGTAGAAGCCTGACAAGTGTATAGTGTACAATTTGTTGCTAACATCACATTGTCTGGACAGCTTTTGCCCTGATCTAAGTAGTGTATGTCAGAGAGAGACCTGCTAAAAGGTGTAAGAGCAGGAACGGGTACTCAGAATGGATTTCTGCACTGAATATGGGTGTAGTTACATGTGGAATTTGTTCCTAGCAGTGTTATTCTAATGTAAAAGCCAATATGAAAAGCACTGGAGAGAGAATAGGTATTTCTTGCACTTCAACTTTCAGCTACATATCAACATGTTGTGCTGTGGGTAGCTGGGAACACACAGTGTGGTGAATCTTAAGTTAAAGAAATCTACCTGGCCGAGTTACAAACAGGTAAGAGTTTAGTAGCCTTGCCATTCCCTTTTCCAGTTTGGAATCCTTTTGTTGTTGTTGTTTTTTTGGGCCTTTTGGTTTTTTTTTTTTACATTTGCCACCCTAACTTTTTGGGACCTATGGTTTTTGAGTCTCAGCCTTCAAAGGAAGCCCTCTCTGTAAGACCAAGGGTAATTAACGTGAGATATTTTAGTACATTCTGGCAATGCTATGGTTTGCACTCCCACTTCAAAAAATCCTAGAGATGGATCAGCAACCCTTACTCCTCGTTGTTACTGCATCTGATTGAATAATCCTTTGCTATTGCTGGAGGAAAACCCCAGAAATTAAAACAAACAAAAATAATCTCAGGTTTTGCAACATCAAAGAGAAAAGTTTGTATTCATGAAATGCAGCAAAGGTCCAGGAGACTGCCAAGAGCCATGACACTTCCATCTGTTTTAACTTTATCTAACTGTGACCTTTGTATAACTTTTTGCTCTAGCATCTATACTTTGTTTTGATGACTGTCCTATATACTAAGAAGAAAGCTCCAAGCAAACAAATCAACAAACAAAAGAAACTCCCAAAACATCAGCATGCCTTCATATGCAGTTAGAGCTGCTTACTAGTGAAAGACAACACTAATGACAGGGAGGAAAAAGGTTAAAAATAAAAAGACTTGCAGGCAGGAACAAAGGTATAAGCATTTGCTTTGAACATGGAAGCCTCACAAGCAGCCCTGCCAGTATATCCCAGGTGTAGGCCACATGAGCTGGAGAAAGAATGTGGTTGTGAGGAGCTTGATGACAGGTTTGAGTTTGTTCTGAACTCTTCCCAGGATGCACTGGTGCATCTGTTATGCATTTGCAAAAGGTTTGACTCTTTTCTTCTTTTCTTTCATTCTTCCTTTCTTCCTTTCTTTTTCTTTCCTTCCTTCCTTCCGTTTTCTTCCTTTCTTTCTTCCTTTCTTCCTTCCTTTCTTCCTTCCTTCCTTCCTTTCTTTTTCTTTCTTTCTTTCTTCCTTCTTTCCTTTCTTCCTTCCTTTCTTTCTTCCTTCCTTCCTTTCTTTTCTTTCTTTCTTCCTTCCTTCTTTTCTTTCTTTCTTTCTTTCTTCCTTTCTTCCTTTCTTCATTTCTCCCTTCCTTCTTCCTTCTTTTCTTTCTTTTTCTTTCTTTCTTCCTCTTTCTTTCTTCATTTCTTCCTTCCTTTCTTTCTTCCTTCCTTCCTTTCTTTTCTTTCTTTCTTCCTTCCTTCTGTTCTTTCTTTCTTTCTTTCTTCCTTTCTTCCTTCCTTTCTTCCTTCCTTCCTTCCTTTCTTTTTCTTTCTTTCTTTCTTCCTTCTTTCCTTTCTTCCTTCCTTTCTTTCTCTCTTCCTTTCTTCCTTTCTTCTTTCCTTCCTTTCTTTCTTTCTCTCTTCCTTCCTTCCTTCCTTCCTTTCTCTCTTTCTTTCTCTTTCTCTCTTCCTCTCTTCTTCTTTCTCTCATTCTTTCTTTCTCTCTCTCATTCTTTCTTTCTCTTTCTCTCTCTCTCTCTCTCTTTTTCTTGATAAAGTTATTTAAACCAATTTAAGCAAATACCAAAGCCATTATCACAACAGAAGTACAGAAACTATTTCAAAGGAGACATAATCTTGGCCATAAAGCAGTAGCCCCAGCTCCCCCTTAGAGCTTCTCTAATGGCACTGCTCTGTGAATCTTTTTAAGCAAAAGCAGTAACAGAGGAGTTACTTGGTAAGTCACCTGTGTGTGGTAAGAAAAGGCTCTCCTGAGCAACAGCATTTCAGTGGCTCTGGGAGCATACACTTTCTGCTGCAAGCTGGCTGAGGGCAGGAGGGGTGCACTAAGCAGGTGTCCCCAAGTCTGAGGTCCACCACAGCTTTCTCCTGGCAACACACAAGGGTTTTCCTCAGAGACATACCAGGCTGTGTGTGGTGCTGGTGTAGTTCAAGGCTTGTCTTCCTAGAGAGTTAAAACAAAGCCAGGCCTCCTGCCCAAGGTCTGTACCTCCATACATCTGCCACACCATTTAGGCACTACCCATTAGAGTCAGACAGGAAAGATATGTTTGCAATCTATACATCTGGGTACATTTTCCATCGATTCTCATCTGGCAAGAAATCTTGCTGGTTGTATTAAACAAGAATAGCAACCAACATTATTTATATCCTCCACCTGCTAGATATCAAGCAAATTGCCAGTGAGGGCTGGGTCATGGTCAGAGTGTTACTGTACTTAAGAAAAAAGTTGGACGTGGGATACAGAAATAATTTGTTCATCTCTGTGTTGAGAGTACTAAATTATCCTGAATGCAGGACAATAAGAAACAGTGAGAAAGATGGAGGAAGAAATAAAAAAAAAAAAAAAAAGAAATCAAGAGCTTGCTTGGATTTTACTATTTTATTTCAGGATTCCAGTTGTACAGAAATGAACAGCTATGAATGGAAGTGTTCATAAATCAGCTTTTCAAAATCCCACGTGTTAAAGTTATTACAATCTTAAAAAGGAAGCAAAGAAATAAATGAAACCAACCCCCACTCAAAAACCTGCAAAGACCAAAGGGAGAGCTCTTTGTGCAGCTGGTTGAGGGCAGTATTATCAGTAGCCTACCTGGGTCCATTCTCATTGCCCTGGAACAGCAAATACATTCTCTCCATGTCAAAGAGAACCTTGGCAGGTGTTTTGGGTTGGGTTGGTGTTTTTTTGTTTAGTTGGTTTGGTTTCTTGCCTCATATAGCAGGACTGAAGAGAATGGTCTGCTCCTCAGATGCTTTTATTTGTTATTTTGTGCAACAGAATTCCAAGCTAATCTCCAGTAATAACAAAGTTTTATTATAAATGAGCTTAACTGCTTTTAAAACTCAAAGTGATTGCTGAATGGTGTTGGTTCAATGAACCATTGGAGGTTTCTGGACTTTGACTCTCAACATCTAACTCTCGCAAAGGTAGAAGCTTCTGACTTTAGGATTGCACCAAATTAAAAAGGAAACTGAAAAATAAACCAATGTATGACTAGATATCATGGCAGTCCACAACCTTGTTTGCCCAAGTCTCTCTGTTTTGATAAGGAGAGCAATCAAGGCAGTATAAATGATTGTCCTAAAGTGGAAGGGCTTCAGTTGTTGAGTCTGGGGGCCTTCAATTTGGCCACCAGCCAGGAGAAAGCAGAGAGAACAAACAATTCCTAGAATGGGAGAGCAGAGAGGCCTGTGAAAAGCAGCAGCCAGCCAGCCAAGCAGGTCTTTGCATTACTGGTTTTATTGTGGCTTTGAAATGTAGACTACTGTGATATCATTGAAGCAAGTTGTGATTTGGAAAGGACACTTAGTACTAGATTCTGAGGTTGGGGACTGAGCCTCTTCTTCCTGATCCATGGAAGTTCAAGTCCATCACAGGGATCTCTCCTCTGTCTTTTTCTACTCTCTGTCTCCCTACATGATCATGGTTGTGTGGCTTCTAGCAGTCAAAATCCACATGAAATGAATCATAGAATCATAGAATCACAGAATGGTAAGGTTGGAAGGAGACCTCAAGGATCAATCAAATGATGCTTCACAGGGTTCTCATGTGCAAAACTGTTCTGAGTAATCTGACCAGATCTTTAATTTTTGTCAGAAGATGAAAGCATAGCAACTGGTAAAGGCAAGGCCATTTGCCCCTAAAATTTGTAAGGTGGAGTCTGCACATAAATATTTGCAGCGGGATTTTAATAAAATACTTTCCTGCTTGCTTGTAAGTGGAGATGAAGCCATTACACAACAAAGCTTAAGACTGTACTGAAGCAGAAATTTCTACCTGTCTTCTCTCCTCCATCCTTTCTTTCAGCAACCTGGAATTATTCATAGTCCCCATTCTATACTGGACTAATTTTTCTTTTTCATGTGCATAAAAAAAGATTAAATAAGGTAACAAAGGCTTTTTATTTAGGAAAGGGAGAATAATTCCCCTCCTAAAAGTATCATTATGGAATTTTTCTTTCACAAAGCATCCATCTCCCCCATTAGGATGATTAAAATCATTTTAATGTAGTGCCAGCTTGGGGATTGTTGCCTTCCCTCAAAGAACTATTGTAAACACTTAATCTCCTTTGTTTATATTATTCTCATGTAGAAGGCTGCTTTCTGTCTCTGAACTTGTTAAACTTTTAGAGATACATCAGCTCTTTCATCTCTTTCCAGTGCTTGTTTTACAAAGGGATTAGATCTGACAGTGAGTGGAATAGGTCCCACTCCACAAGTGATAAGGTTATCAGAATTCAGGCCCTTCTCTCTGCCATTGCTTAGCTTCATCTTGTTAAGTCAAGTTACTTTCAGTGTTTTTTCTGTTCTTTCTTCCTCCCTTGTGAGAGCAGTCAAAAGAAAGATTGTTTGAAATCTTTACAAATCCTCTCTAGTACAAATGCACCCCTGAACCTTTTGACAGCCACCTTTGGTTTATGATAGATAAGGTGGCTTTGTCAGCATCAGCTTCAATCCTTCCCCATCACATCTTCCCCTGCTGCCTCATTCTGCTGCTAACATAGCTTAGACATGATCTTCCCCATGATCACAGTATCACAGTATCACAGTATCACCAAGGCTGGAAGAGACCTCAAAGATCATCAAGTCCAACCCTTTACCACAGACCTCAAGACTAGACCATGGCACCAAGTGCCACGTCCAAACCTGCCTTGAACACCTCCAGGGACGGTGACTCCACCACCTCCCTGGGCAGCCCATTCCAGTGGGGAATGACTCTCTCAGGGAAGAACTTTCTCCTCACCTCCAGNGATCAGCCAGGTGAAGCAAGCAGGAACTCAGGAAACCCTGGTACCAGGAAAGCACAGTACTATGTGCTGTGAGGGTGCCACCAGCTTCTAGACACTGCTGGGCCTTCCAGAGGACAAAACATTTTGCCAGGTGCTGAGCATCTTCTAAAGGCAATGACTCCACTCATCATCCAGCACTGGATTGAAATATGTTTCAGCATTATTGTTTATGATTTTATCACCCTTCCTTTTAAAGCAGGACTTCTTGTCTCAGCTTGAAGTTTGTCTTTATCTACAGTGGGCTTCTAACTTATCTAGTTAAAATATTAGTTTTTGCCATTATCAATCAGTAACATTGCTGGTTTCTCCCATTTTTTTTTCACAGCAGTATGTTTTTGAGCTGACAAAGCAACACTTTTGGCATGCCTTGAGAACTCTGCTGCCACTTTCTATACCCTCGTGTGAAATTCTCTGCCACAAGTAACTTACTGAAGATACTATCTTTGACTTCAGAATATTTTCTAGAGTATGTGCTATATTACTAATTTCATCAAATTTTCTGTTGTGCAGCACAGAATATTTAGTCAGATGACTCTTTTCCTGTTATGATCACAATATTTTTTTCCACTGAAATAAATTCTGATTGAATCTTAGGGATAAAAGCCAAATTTAAAGATGGTAACATGTTTCTAGAGACAATGTCCTTTAGCTAGTAAATCTTCTGGTTGCACACAGATGACATTATTGAAATAGGTAATCCTCTAAAGATAATGTTAATTTCTTTAACCAAAAATGTTTTCCAAGGGATTTTATAGCAACAAATAATGATAAATTTGATGGCATAGCCTCATAAAACAAATGTTAACTGCAGACTAGAAAACTACCCTCATCCACTAGAACAAAAATATCAAACACATCTTTTCCTAGAGAATCTCTCTGTCTGTATTTATAAACCCATTTATTTTACAGAATTACATTTTGTCTCTAGGTTCTTCTCTTTCTGATCAAAGTTCACAAAGGCCTGCAGCAACTTTTTGTTGTTTCCACTTGGAGTAGCTGGCATTCAGTTTGGTCTTGTAAGGTTACACTTCCAAGGGAAAAAATATACTGCATGCATCTTTGTAAAATTTGTGCTGCTTTCTTTGGCACTCCCCTCCTCTAGGGCCTGTGTCCATGTGGTAGATCTGCTTTGGTTTTGTTTTTAATTGCTAGCAGCTGAGAGTTTGTGTCCGGGAGGGGAAAGAACTTTAACCGGCTCGAACAGGTGCTCCAATGCCAAAGCTTTTATCCAATACCATGTGTAAAATTAGACATTTGCTGCACCTGACCCACCAGTGAGAGAATGAAACAAACTTTGAGGAGGAAAATACAAACCCATTTTGTCTAAATATTTGCATTTTCCAAGGCACTGTGCTGTAAGAAGTGAAAAAAGAGTTCTTACCTTTCCTTAACAGCTGCATTGGGTGTTTTTTTCCAAAGTCTCTGGAGAAATGAGTTAAACTATTATCTGTCATGGGCATTTCCAACACACTGTAAATGTTTTGGTACTCTGGAGAACATGTGTGCCTTTCCTGAAATGCATCCTTTCACTAACTCTTCAGATATTCCTGAACATAGCAGTAGGCAACTTTATTCCTGAAAACTACTTAAGGACTTTCTTCCTTTGTGAAAATTTTACATTCGCTTCACTTTTATGCAATAAAAAAAAAAAAATTGGAAACAATTGAAATGTTTCAAAGAGATGACAAAAATTAGAAAAATGCTTTCCACAGTCCTGTTACTGTCAGTACTAATAATACCTATGTGAATTGGAGACAATTTCTTTGGTATGAGCTTAGTATCAGTGAGGTCTTGACCGTACACTCCAGAATTATTTTCGCTTCACTTATTGCAAGCTATGCATGAAGTTGAACACTTAAGTTGCAGTATCTGCAGTTAAGTTAAAACAAAGCAGAGGTGATTGGTGGTAACCAGCAATGGTTTCACCAAGGGCAGATCTTGCCTGGCAAATTTGGTGGCTTTTTATGATGAAGTCACAGCGACAGTGGACAAGGGAAGGGCAACTGATGGCATCTACCTGCACCTGAGTAAGGTATTTGACTCTGTCCCACAT
>WBNM01012294.1:40410-50707 GCA_013399055.1 Ramphastos sulfuratus
CAGCCTGGAGAAGAGAAGGCTTCCAGGAGACCTTAGAGTAGCCTTCCAGTATCTGAAGGGGGCCTACAGGAAGGCTGGGGAGGGACTATTGACAAGGTCTTGCAATGACAGGACAAGGGGCAAGTGACCTGTGCTAGTGGGAAGTGTCCCTGCCTCTGGCAGGGGGTTGGAACTAGATGCTCTTTCCAAAGGCTGGGAGTAGACAAGTCTTCATTCTGGTACCTTACTAAAATTCTGTGGGACCAGTAAAAGCCTGACAAGTGTATAGTGTCATGAACCAAGTCTTCACTTACATCTGATCAAAATAAAAACAATGTGGTTACAGGGGAATGTGTCTATACACATGAACACACCCTGACATTAATTGCATGAATTTCTTACAGAACCTGGTTAAAGTATCATTCTAAATTACTTACATTTACAGAAGCTTGGAAAGGCTCAGATACCTTACTGGTGTTGTACTTTACCATGCTAGGCATTCTACAATATCAGAATCACAGAATGTTAGGGATTTGAAAGGACCTTGAAAGATCATCTAGTCCAAACCTCCTGCCAGAGCAGGATCCTCTAGAGTAGGTCACACAGGAACACTTCCAGGCTGGGTTTGAATGTCTGCAGAGAAGGAAACTCCACAGCCTCTCTGAGCAGCCTATTCCAGTGCTCTGTTACTCTTACAGTGAAAAAGTTTTTCCTTATGTTCACATGGAACCTTCTGTGCTCCAGCCTGCACCCACTGTCCCTTGAACTATCCTTGGATATCACTGAGCAGAGCCTGTCTCTATCCTCCCAACATTCTCCCTTTACATATTTATAAAGATTAATCAGGTCACCCATCAGTCTTCTCCAACAGCCCCAGCTCCCTCAGCCTTTCCTCATAAGGAAGATGTTCCACTCCCTTAATCATCGTTGTGGCTCTATGCTGGACTCTTTTAAGCAGTTCTCTGTCTTTTTTGAACTGATTGGCACAGAGCTGGACAAAATACCTCAGATGCAGTCTCACCAGGGCAGAACGGGGAGGGGGGGAAGGAGAATCTCTCTCAACCTACTAACCACAGCCCCTCTAAATATGCCCCAGGATGGCATTGGCCTTCTTGGCCACAAGAGCACACTGTTCTGCTTTACTATTAACATTTGTCATTTGTTTCAATTCCTCTGGAGTGTGAGTCTCTGAATTCTCTGCTAAAATTTGTCTTTGTGGTATGCTGACACTCTAACAGGTGGTGGGGAAAGGCTAACACCAGTGGGTGGCATTCTCAGTGGTGGGCATTGTTCTGAGCAGTTTGCATCTTGGAAATCTGGTTTATCAGGATACTTGGTGATAGTGTCATCAGTGAAAACTGTGATAGTTTGCAGTTGAGAAAAGAGGTCATAGTTGATTATGAAGGAACAGAGAAGCATTTTTTTTCTAGGAGATATTTGAACAGAGAAGCATTTTTTTCTATGAGATGTTTTCCTTGTTCAAAGCTGCAGGAGTTACTGCAGGAGCTGGGCAAGGTGTGGAGGGGATCTGCCTTCCTGCTTGCCTTGCTCCTTCTGCAGGAGAGGCCCAGGCTGCTCCATCCTTTCAGAGACTGACCCAGAAAAACCAGCAATGAGAGGCAGGGTTCCTGTTTTGACAGTTCTTGAGTACCTAACTTGACTATAATGAAGAACATACATCAGCTGCAATATTTGCAGTAAGGGCTCTGGCCCACATCTCTGGATCCACACAAAAGCTCCTGCTTATTTCTCTCTGGTTTGAGACCTCTCTCATAAATCTCTCTGCATAGAAAGATTGTGCTTCTCTCATTTCTTTATCTCAGTCAAACAGTAAAAATAGTGTCTTGTAGTTTCTACCAGATAGTTTCCAAGCCCTTTAGAATTTGTGTTTGTTCCCAGGTCATCTGTGATGTTTCTGTTGCAAAACATTTGTTGGCCTTGCCCTATTAAAAATCTAGAGTACCACCAAACCTTTAACCATTGCTATAGATTTCAGAGATAAAGTAGTCCTCTAAGCTTGTATCTGATTTCTCTTTGGTGTGTTGAAAAATAAAATATCTAGGGAAAAAAGAACATGGATTCCCCCCACCCTTCCTTTAAAAGGAACTGGTGAACATGTTAAACTATTTCACATAAGGCATATTTTCTGTGGAGCCCTGCCATGGAGGACTTGCTGAGTGAACAGAATGACACTTTTTGGGGGAGTGTTTTTTTGCTTGGTTGGTTGTTGTTGGGGCTTTTGTTTTGGTTTTGTTTTTTTGGGTTTTCTTTGGTTGTTTGGTTTTTTGGGGGTTTTGTTTGTTTGGTTGGTTCGTTTGATTTGTTAATAGGTTTTTATTATTTGTTTTTTATTTGTTTCTTTGGGGTCTTTTTTGTTCAATCCAATGTAGGAAATATCTGGTCATACCTGCTAGGCTTCCCTCCCACAGCACTGATTACTCACAGCCTTGGAAGTATTTATATTTTTGCATCTAGAAGGAATGTATTGATAACTGATATAGTTGGAAGTGCTTATATTGTTGCAGTTAGAATGAGTGTATTGATAACTGATTAAGGCACAGTTGGCTCTTCAAACACTGTGTACATGACAACAGAGATGCACATAAGTAATTACTTTAGATTTAGTGGAACTTGCCTGTAATTATTGGTAAAGCACCCAATACTTGGAGGCTGATCTTATTTTGTCAGTTTGGAGATCACAGTATCACAGTANTTATATTTTGAGTGATGGTGAGCAAACTGCTCTTGAAAATTTGAATCATCAAGCACATGGCTTCATTGACATGGTGATTTTAAAGATGTTGCAGCCAAGGACATCACTGTTCAGATGCAGCTTTTGATTTTTATTTGTCTGCATATGTTGCAAGGAATTTATTGCTTGTCCATGAAACTCTTGGTAAAGATTTTGTATGATGCTATATTTGGTTCACAGACATGAGCTTTGATGAAATATTTAAGAAAAAAACAAATTAATCTAGGTTGGCTGATCTCTATCACTCTTGATATGGTAAATTAGTCTCCTACAGATTAAGATAAGATTTCCAGTTTAAGAAGCACAGATTAATACACTGATACATGTTCAAGCCAACCTGAGAAGAAGTACTTAGGGGTGTTGATTGATGGCCAGATGAATGTGAGTCAGCTGTGTGCTCAGGAGGCCAAGAAGGCCAGTGCTATCCTGGCTTGTATCAGAAATAATACAGCCAGCAGGTCTAGGGCTGTGGTTGTCCCCCTCCACTCATCACTGGTGAGGCTGCACATTGAATCCTGTGTTTAGTTTTGGGGCCCCCACTACAAGAAGGACATTGAGGTGCTGAAGTATGCCCAAAGAACAACTAAGCTGCTGAAGTGCCTTAAACAAAAGTCCTGTTTAGCAATGGCTGAGGGAACTGCAGTTGTTTAGTTTGGAGAAGAGGAGGCTGAGGGGAGACCTCATCACTCTCTATGACTACATCAAAGGAGTTTTGAGTGAGGTGGGGTTTGGTCTCTTCTCACATGCAACGAGTCACAGGACAAGAGGAAATGGCCTCAAGGTTTCTTGGGGCAGGTTCAAGTTGGATATTAGGAAAAAGTTTTCATGGAAATGAAGCATTGAAACAGGCTTCCCAGGGAGGTGCTGGAGTCACCACCCCTGGAGGTATTTAAAAGATGTTAGGATGTGGTGCTTAGGGTTTAGCAATAGCGGTGGGATTGTGAGCCCTAGGCAAGAGATTGGACTTGAAGATCTCAAAGAGCTTTCCAGCCTCTGCAGTTCTATGATTGTGATCACAGGACCACATAGTCACTCAGGTGGGAAGGGCCCTCAGAAGGTACCTGGCATCAGTCCAGGCTGCTCAGGATTTTCTCCAGCCAAGCCTCCAGGCTTTTCTCAGCAGTACTATTCAGCCACACAACCCAGAGCCTGCACTGATACAAATCAACAATCCATCCCAGGTTCAGGACTTCACATTTGCCATTGCTGAATTTCATGAGGCTCAGGGTGACTTATTTTTGTAGCTTGCCTGGATCCTTCTGAGTATCAGTGCTTTCATTCAGCATAGCAGTTGAATGCTCTGGTTTTATGGTCTAGTGAAAGTGCACTCTATGAACTAATCATAGAATGGTAAGGCTGGAAGGGACCTCAAGGATCATCTAGTTCCAACCCCCTGCCATAGGCAGGGACACCTCCCACNGCAGCCTCATCTTGAACTTTTCATCACCCCACACCCCCAGGTCCTTTTCCTCAAGGCTGCTCTCAGCCATTCCCCACCCAGCCTGGAGTTGTGCTTGGGATTGTGCTTCATGAGGCCCAGGGTGACTTACTTTCGTAGCTTGCCTAGATCCTTCTGAGTATAAGTGCTTTCATTAAGCATAGCAGCTGAATGATCTGGTTTCATGGTCTGGTGAGAGTGCACTCTACCTCCTTCTTTAGGTCACTGCTAGAGATATTGGAAAGGATTGATCCTGGCACGAGGTCCTGGAAGAACTCCACTAGTAACTGGTCCTCAGCCAAAGCAGCCTGGCCTCCAGACTTCATGTTTGAGTATGTGAAATCAACTGTTTTTTCACCCATCCAGAAGTGATTCATCTAGTGTACAATGTACTAATTGGATGCACTGCTGTTGTGAGAAACTACTTCAAAGACAATGGTGGATGTGAACTCGAATTCACTAGTGCCACTGAGTGAACAGAGAGTGATATTTTTATTACTGCTTTGTTAAATGAAAATAAGTTGTCATCTGAGTTCCTTAGGGCATTCTAAAAACAACTCAGTACAGTATGTAGTCTTTTTCTTTATAAAGCTTTTAACTGGGGCTGTGTAGATACTGGAAATCAACCATTGCCTGGGGTTTCAATAGAACTTCTTATCTAGGAGGCCTTGAGTGAGCTGTGCTAGTGGGAGGTGTCCCTGCCTCTGGCAGGGGGTTGGAACTAGATGATCCTTGAGGTCCCTTCCAACCTTACCAGTCTATGATTCTATGATTCTATAATCTACTTTCCTCTTTTCATTAAGTAGCATGTATTTGGCTCTGCTTTGTGCCAAATGTAATTATCAGTGGTAATAAATAGCAAGCATATTTATTGAAGAAATAGTCCCAGTTTTTCCCCAATACTGAAACCTTTATACCTCTATTAAAACTGAGTGGATTTCCCAAGGTTTAGTTATAGAATCACAGAAGCACAGAATGTCAAGGTTGGAAGGGACCTCAAAGATCATAGAATCAAAGAACCATAGAATGGTAAGGTTGGAAAGCACCTCAAAGATCATCTAGTTCCAACCCCTGCCATAGGCAGGGACACCTCCCAGCATTCTATATATTATTATATTATACTGTGTTTGCTGGTTTGAGGCTAATTGGAATATATTTTAATGGAGAAAATTTTATTATAGGCTGTAAAAAAGAAAACAATGGTGATGTCTACTTCACTCATAGGCTTACTGAGATGTTTGAGAACACAAAACATAGATAAGACACTCAGGCTCAGACACTCTGAGGCTTTCTAACTGTTTTGGTCTGGACGTCTCTGCTAACCTCACTAACCACTCTGCTTCTAACCCCCCTGGCCCATCCTCCAAACTCACCTTGCATGTAAGCCAAACACTGGGGTAAGGTATAGGGGTGGAAAGAAGGTGGAAGTGTGGTTGGGAGCCCCTCCTGAGGACTCTGATTTCTGGGAGGGGGATTGTGTTTCTGTATTACCTTTAACTTGTATGTGTCTGTAACTATTCCTGTCTATTGTGTCTATCTCTGCTTGTACATTGTGCTGAGCTGTAAATAGAGCTTCAGTCCTTAACTTCCAGTTGGGTGAGTCTAGTCTGGGAGATTTTACAAAGTGTGAGGGGGCAGGGAACTCCCAAATCATCACACTGTGTATTAGTAAACTTCAGCAAAATTTGCTCAGTGACTTCCTAGAATCATAGAATGGTANTGAGCATCTATTGCTTGTAACCTGCCTTTTCTCATAGGAGTGATTTCTTTTGCTGCGTTATTCTTCTTAACTAGAAGAAAGTGCTGAGGCTGCTCTACAGGTGTCTCACATTCTGTAGTAAAGAGTCATGCAGGAAGGATCATGTCTCAAGTGCTCCTTGTGGGAGAGAATACCTCACCTCCCAGCTTCCTCCATCAGCACTTTGGAATTTCAAGTTACTGAAATAAAACTGTGTGAGGAATTCACCGCTTCTTTCTGAAATTTCAGGTGTGGCAGTTAAAGCATCTGGCACTCTCTTAACACCCTGCACTGAAATAATGAAAGCTCTCAGAAACAAATTACTGATCTCATTGAATATTACTAATCTTCTGTTTTTAGCCTCGTGTGGCCAAGACATTTTTGGTGGTGTTTAATCTGCTGGGTAGTTGGAGAATGCACACCACATGACATTCCTCCATATAATTAAGGAATGTTTATGGATCTTGCTCCAAATGTTATGTAAATGACAAAATGAACTCCAAAGCAATATTGCTGGAATATATGCTGGTATTTATGAGGCTATTTTGCAGCTTTGTGTGACTGCACAGTTTGCAGGGCTGTACAACACGGGACTAGAATGAAGTCTGGTTTGTGCTAGCTCTGATCAGCTACAGACTAAATGCAGCACAAGAAAACAAAGCAGCTCTGCTACTCAGAGTGACAAACTAACTCGGAGTCAATGTCTTGCTATTACAAAGGTGGCCTTCATGCTTTCTTTCTCAGCCCCACTGCATCAGGAGACAGTGTAGCACAAGACAGATTTTACTATTTTAACTTCTTGTTATCTTAGATCAAGTTACCAGAGACACAGCAGTAAAGAGAGGAAGTAAGTGAGGAGGAGTAAATGAGAGGAAGCTAAGCCATCGAGTTGCAAACATTGATTCCCACATCATTCTGGTGTTTTCCTTGGTGGTCTTCTGCATCAGCTCAAAACAGGCTGCAGATTAATCACTTTGTTGATTTGTTTATGCCCTGTTACTGCTCACATAGATAATATAATCACTTCTAGTATGCATTATTTTTAAGGAGATTTAAAGAAATGTGATGATAGAGATTGGCTTGTAGAGAATGGGAATAAATGACTCAGAAAGGATAGATGGAAGACAGCATAGACAGATATTTAGAGGACAATGCTTCAACAAGTGCATGGAGCTTTGTCTGGAAGTGGGATGCATTTTCTTCTAGGGACCCTCAAATTCTTAACAGAGTCTAAATGTGAAAAGCAATGCTGAAACTTACTGACATTGCCCTACTGCTCAGCTGCATGCAATGCAAACATTAAACATGTTCTTTGGCATCCTGATGTTACTGTCCCATATCCCCAGGATGAGCTAAGTTTAAAGACTTCATCTCTTTGGCAAAGAAAGCAAATGGGCTACATAGGAACCTGTGAATTCTCCACGTTTAGAATCATAGAATCATAGAATGGTAAGGTTGGAAGGGACCTCAAAGATCATCTAGTTCCAACCCCCTGCCATAGGCAGGGACACCTCCCACTAGTACAGCTCACTCAAGGCCTCCTCCAACCTGGCCTTCAACACCTCCAGGCAGGGAGCAGCCACAACCTCCCTGGGCAACCTGTGCCAGTGTCTCACCACCCTCACTGCAAACAACTTCCTCCTAACATCCAGTTTCAATCTCCCCTCTGCCAGGTCAAACCCATTGCCCCTTGTCCTGTCATTGCAAGACCTTGTCAATAGTCCCTCCCCAGCCTTGTTGTAGCCCCCTTCAGATCCTGGAAGGCTACTCTAAGGTCTCCTGGAAGCCTTCTCTTCTCCAGGCTGCCGAGCCCCAACTCTCTCAGCCTGTCCTCATAGCAGAGCTGCTGCAGCCCTCTGAGCATCTTCGTGGCCTCCTCTGGACCCACTCCAACACCTCCATGTTTAGTTTTCTATAAGATCCATGAGGCTAAAAGCTGTGCTGAAAGTCTTTATGATGTGACCTCCTGAATAGTGAAGACCTGCCCACTTCATGTTGTGTTGAGTTTCTCTGGGAAGCTTACACAGTAAGCTGATGCCCTGACTATTCAAAGACTGATTTTTTTTTTTCTTTCCTTCACCCTTCTGGTCAAGTCCCATGGAGTAGTTCTTGAATTTTGCAATGACTGTGAGAAAATAAATGCATTCAAAGGGCCAGATATGTTAGGAACTGGCACAGCTCCACTGACCTGCTAGGATTATGCTGCTCCATCATTCATAAAGGTCAAATTGTCACACACTAGTGAGAACAATATGACATTTAGGGCTTTGGCCATATTCCAAATTGATGTGGTCAGTTTTGCTTTTTTTTTTCTTTTTTTTAATCCAAATTTGAGGTTCCTTGCCTCACATCTGGCTGTCCTTTGTAAATATTCAAAATAACCTTTTCAAATGTGGCCTACTTAGCAAACCACAACATTTGGCTAATGAAGTGTCTGTGCTTTAGTAATATCACACAATGACTTGCATGGAGACTTTCCTCAGTGATTTTACACATGCAGCTTTTATAGTGGTAGTACTCACTAATGCTAGCCCCAAAAAGCATGTGAGCAAAATGGGTGATCTGCCACTGAAATCAGTATTTGTCATGAAAATGAATAATAGTGGGATGCTCAAGAACCATCACACTGGTGAACTAATTGAGGATATAAAAGAAATGAAGGCAAACATTCAAAGGGAAATTTTTACAGCTTCTCACATTCTTGGTGCTGCTTCTGAGACTGCAGTTGAAGATTTTCTCTAATTACAGGCAGGGAGAGAGTTATGATATTGCAACTTATCCTACAGGACAGCAGCACCTCTCTACAGCCTTCATTTCCTTGAAGATGAAAACACAATTAAGGTTAAATCTGGCTTGCATCAAGTGTCAGAGTGGCTCAGTCTTTCACAATTTCATCTTCTTGGGTAAAAGATGATCTGGATGCAGCAGCTGATAGAAAACAAAACTAAGGATGATTATTTGTATAGTCTGAAAGCACTTTCTCCTCCTGTCATTTGGAAATACTTGCACTCTCTCTTTCTGCGTCCCTGAGTTCAGCTGAACAGCAGCCAAACTGCATCACTCAGTTATCTCATTAGTCTTTCATAAAGGGCAAGACAAATAAGTGAGCAACACTGAAGTATGAAGAGCTTCATTTCAGGGAAAGAAAAAAAAAAATGAAGGGTTTCTCTGTGCTTTCAGACAGAGCTGAAAAACTGAACTTCAAACTGATCTAAGAAACACAAGTTAAAAGTATTTAATATTCCTGACTACAACATGAACAGGAAGAGAAGGTGAAACTAATTTAGTTTATTTCCTCAGAGCTATATTAGTAAAGTAGCTGTTGGGCCAGATATTTAAATGTCATTAATAACTTTGGAGTAGAGTTTTCTGGGAAATGGAATCTCTGTCTTCTTGTATAATACAAACCTGTGATGTTTTTTCAGTAGCTGTAAGCAGTAAATGATGAGTTTTTGCTTCTAGGTTCTGCAAGATGTAACTAGACAGTAAGATCTCAAAGAATATAAATATTAGCCTGTCTGTCAAAATTTAAATACAGGGAGAAACGTTACTATTTCAGGAGTTTTGTTTTAGTAAACAAAACTGACAATAATTTTTTTTTTTTTTTTCTGTGCATCATTTTTCAACAATCTTCCTCTGTTAGCTCTAGGAAAAGAAAATAAGAGATAAATAACCCAAATGCAACCCACCATCATTGTCATTAAATTAACAATTAAACACACCCTTTTTCTTTCAGAATATTTTGTGTAATGTTATACTGTTGCATCTTTTGTTCATGGCAAACAGTTCCAATTATGGCAGAGATTTTGTTGCAAAAGCATCTTGCTTGTCTCTTAATTTTGCAACAAAATTGCTTGAGGGTTGCCACTTGTCGTGTGAAAAACTCAAGTGAATCCTTTGGGGATGAAAGAATAACAAAGGTGAAGGACAGAGAATCTTGCATTTTAAGAGAGTGGTGAGCAAGGGCACAATGTCCACCTGGAGACCAGTGCCAAGTGGCATCCCTCAGGGGTCAGTGCTGGCACCAGTGCTGTTTGACATCTTTGTCAGTGCCATGGACAGAGGAATCAGTGCAGCCTCAGCAAGTGTGCAGATGGCACCAAGCTGTGTGGCACAGTCGACTTGCTAGAGGGCAGGGATCCATCCAGAGGGACCTGGACAGGCTGCAGAGCTGTGCCCAGGCCAACCTCATGACACTCAACAAGGCCAAGTGTAAGGTCCTGCACCTTGGGTAGGCACAATCCCAAGCACAACTCCAGGCTGGGTGGGGAATGGCTGAGAGCAGCCCTGAGGAAAAGGCCCTGGGGGTCTGGGGTGATGAAAAGCTCAACATGAGGCTGCAGTGTGAGTGCAGCCCAGACAGCAACTGTGTGCTGGGCTGCAGCAAGAG
>WBNM01012294.1:51316-63077 GCA_013399055.1 Ramphastos sulfuratus
CACTGGCACAGGTTGCCCAGGGAGGTTGTGGCTGCTCCCTGCCTGGAGGTGTTGAAGGCCAGGTTGGAGGAGGCCTTGAGTGACCTGTGCTAGTGGGAGGTGTCACAGTATCACAGTATCAGCAAGGTTAGAAGAGACCTCAAACATCATCAAGTCCAACCCATTACCACAGACCTCAAGACTAGACCATGGCACCAAGTGCCACGTCCAAACCTGCCTTGAACACCCCCAGGGACAGTGACTCCACCACCTCCCTGGGCAGCCCATTCCAGTGGGGAATGACTCTCTTGGTGAAGAACTTTCTCCCTGCCTATGGCAGGAGGTTGGAACTAGATGATCCTTGAGGTCCCTTCCAACCTTACCATTCTATGATTCTATGATTCTGTGATTCTAACTTGGTCTTCTTGCTGTTTCAGTATGCTGTATGCAGTATGCAAATAACATTTCAATAGTACAGTGTCTTCTAAGGACATTGTATTGAAAGCACAAAGTAGCTTACTGGTCTACAAGAACTTGCACCATCAGGTGGTTCAGCTACTGCTGTAGCTGTGTGCTGGTCCCAGCATGCTGGTAGCTTGAATAATTGCCACTTGCATATCTACTGCAGATGTTGTTGCTCTCTGTGCATCCTGCTACCCTCAAACCAACCCACCCACTCTCTGGGGTGATGTGGTAGGGTACTGGTTTGGCGTTGGACTTGTCAGTAACAGAGGCAAAACTAAATGTATTTGCTCAAAGATAAAAAGCCAGGCTCAGGCTTCTCCTGTAATAGCAAACACTGGAGAAGGAGATGAGCTAGGCATGGAAAAGGTAGCAGAACATGAGACCTGGAGGATCAGGCTTGCAGATCCTACTGCAGGTGGACATGTGTAAGGGTGGGGACAGTCATCACTGCTCCTAAATGGAGCTTTGCTCTTTAAATATATCTTGTCATGCTTGATTGCCCTGAAGAGCAGTGACAGCAGCTAATTTGCTTCCCCAGGGATCAGTCTGGGCAGTGTAGGTTACAAGCAGCATGGACATACACCAACCCTGCTGAGATATGTGTACCAAGCATGTGTGTTAAGCTCCCCTGCCTCCTCCCAGTAATAGTGAAAAACATTTAGCAGCATTAATGGAGCAGCAATCTTGAGAAACCACATCAGAGTGAGGGCCACAGTGACAGTCCCTTGCAAAACACCCTGAGTGATTAAGCAGTTGCCTGTGCAGTTTCTCACTGAAGTTAAGCAGATAGGGTTGAACTGTGGTGTGGCCCAGTGCTCTGCTCTTAGAACAAAGATTGGTAATTCCTTGGGGTTTTCTGCTTGATTGTTTGTTTGTTTGGGCTTTTCTTCTTTGGTTGGGATTTTCTGGGGTCTTTTTTGGGGGGTGGTTCTTTGTTTTGGGGGGTTTTGTTGTTGGTTTTGTTTTTTGCTGTTGTTGCATTTGTTTTTCACACAAATTTATCTATCTATGCTGCTCCTCAGCAACATGCTGTGTATCCACTCCCATCACTAATTATGTCTTCTGTATTGCTGAGAGGATTTCTCACTCATCCTTTTGAAGATTGTTTCAGTATAGGTGTGTGTCACCTTTTCACTGCAGTCTACAAGAGCTGTGAATGGCAGCAGTGACATCACTGATGTCACCATCACTGAATACATAATTACAGTGTAAGTTTGCTTTGTTTCCTCTGGAGAGCTCTGCATTTCGTGTCCTGGTACCTTACTGCATACAGTAGAGATGGAAGGGAAGAAGAGGAGCATTATTTTTACTCCCTTTCCATTTTCCCCCAGTGAAGTAGCCAGCTGTCACCAGCTGGGAGTGGTGAGTCCCACCTGCCTGATGCCTTCCATAAGGAGGACAGCAGATGCTTCTTATGCCTGCACATTTTGGAGGAAGGAGGCTGGAGAGGAAATTTTTAAGCTATGTATTTATCAGAGGCTTGGAAATGAGCTAGGGGTCAGAACAACTCATATTTGTCCATCTGTTAATGTTCAGCTTTGTTTAATACCAAAGCCAGCTGTAGTGCTTGCACGAGGCAGGCTCTCAGCTGATCAGCTGTCTTTAACATGCAGGAAAAGGCTACCAAGAGCATTTTTATAGAATCATAGAATNAATGCAGTTATGGTCCCGCAATATATAAACAAAAGTTAGTCAGAAATCTTGGACAATAATTGCAATGTAAGTTGCTTCTTTGTTTTGTTTTTGTTTCAGGGTTTCTTGCATGGATTTTAGGGGAGGGCTTGTTAATGTCTGGTACCATGGGCCAAGAAAAAGAAACGAGGCTGAAAAAGCCATATCCTCTTCTAGGACTAGATTCTTCCTTTGACTGTGATTCCTATTGAATTAATTAGATAATGTCCAAGTGGACCTAAGCACAGCACTTGACCTGCTTGATTTTGCAAGCCTAAGTTTTGTATGGGCTCTTACCCAGTAAAGCAAACTGTTTCTGCTGTGAAACAAACGCTCTCCACTGAGCTGCCTCCAGCCTGTGCTTGGCTGCTGTAGCTGGTTTCCCATCAAACCCTCTCTGTCTGACCACTGGGTGTCACTGAAAGACTACAAAGTAATCTTCTATGATTAAATACAAGTTTCTCTCAGGCTCTGTGGGCGTTCTTCAGTTAAGGTGGACCAGAGAATTTTAAGGCAGATGCCTGGTGCGTAACATATTTAGGAAAGCCAGCTCAGATCAAGAAGTTGTTCCTTAATCACTTCATTATGGCCTATGAAAGAATTCATCCTGTCATGGGCCATTAAAAAGCTAAAGAAAAGCTTCTTTTTAGAGTAAAAACACTATTCATATCATAATGATAGAATGGTAAGGTTGGAAGGGACCTCAAGGATCATCTAGTTCCAACCCCCTGCCAGAGGCAGGGACACCTCCCACTAGTACAGCTCACTCAAGGCCTCCTCCAACCTGGCCTTCAACACCTCCAGGGAGGGAGCAGCCACAACCTCCCTGGGGAACCTGTGCCAGTGCCTCACCACCCTCACTGCAAACAACTTCCTCCTAACAACCAGGTAATACAATCAAGCAGCACAAAGCTGTCATATGCCCTTATAAACACATAAGACTTTGAGGTGGTCTGTATCTTAAGGTCAAATTTATTTTTAAGGCTCTGATCACTTTCTCCAAGGAGAGAAAGTTATGCTGTGGATTCTTTGGTAGACTAGCCTGAAAAGATTGGAGTATCTGATAGAAGACACTAGATGAAAAGTCAGTAACAGCTTTTGTGGGGGGCATGAGGGAGTTTAACTGAACATAAGAGGTAAACACACAGATCCACATAACAGCACCTGTATTTGCATACCACATTTATTTTACTTTGCAATCGATTCAGACTTTCAATATGCCAAAGGTGTATCAGTATTGAAGAGGTTGTTGGAAGGAAACTTATTATTTTTGGAAATCTGTCAGGAAACAAGTGGGTTTTGGGAGCTGGACAGGTGTCACAAGCATTTGGGTTATGCAGAAGGCACTTTAATTGCATACTGCTGTGGAAATGTTGTATTACATTTGTAATACATTTTGTATTACACAAATATTACACAATACACAAATGCATCACAATTACTTTGTAATACAATTTGTACAATTGTTTACTGCTGTCAAATAACTGAGAATTTTAATGTCAGCCTAGTCCTTCCTATTTGGCTCTGACCATTGAAATAAGTTAAATAGCCAAACTCCTGTGGTATTTGGCTCCATACTGCTCAAGCATTCAGGACCTTACTGCTGCCTTTGCTTGACTTCTATGCACAGTTTGCAAAATAAAAGCATGTCAAGATTCATTTTAAAATAATCTATTTTGATGGTCATTCCTTAGTGGGGGGGGGGGGGGGAAATCTGCAGCAAATTCTGTGTCCACACAAATAATAAAAATAATATGTTGGACTTCTGTTTAGAGTATAATTACGAAAGAACAAAACAAGATCTGAGCCAAAAGTTTTCCTTCGTGTACTGCAAAATGGAATTTCCCTGAATTGCCCTTCTAGGTATTTTTACTGTTTACAGACTGGATATTAAAAAAAGCATAGATATTTGAGCTCTCACTTGACATGCAGTTGTGGTACGGAACAGCTGCCCCTGGAGGAGCAAGGATTTATCTAAACTAAATCTAGTGTAAAAACCATCTTAATTTCCTGCGCTGCAGATACACACAGCTTGTGTGTCTGGGTGAGGGGAAAGTGACTCGCTCGGTGCCTCAGGCGCCGCTCCAGCTCCCGCTGCTCGGCCGCAAGAGGCCCCTCCGTGCTAAGGGGATGCAGCAGCACCAGCACTGCACAGCTCTTGCACACACTTTGTGGGCTGAGGCTGTGCTGCTGGGGAAAAAAAAAAAGAGTTGCAAAGATTCCATTATTTTCTTTGATATAACAGAAGGTCTGTGGGCCAAAGACGAAGATTCTAGGCAATGAATATCAAGGGGCAGTGTTATTTTGCATATACTGAACATAGCATAGCTCTACAGAAAGAGTGCTTTTGCTTTACTCAAAAGCTGAAATGCTCTACCTGTATGTGCCCTAGTGTAAAAAAAAGCCTGCTTCACTTAGAATTTCAATGTTATTTAAGGAGGTTCAAGGCATAGTTGAACACTTCCAGTGTTCTGGTTAGAGTGCTAACAGAATTATTACCTTTGGGTTTGAGAAGTTTTATTGTGACAATGAAATATAAAGATTCTTTCCTATTCTCCTCTCCAGCAGTTAGAATACAATATACTTTTCTGCTTTAACAGGATAGAGCAATTGGAGTGTTCTATGTTAAGCACACTCCCAAATCATAGAATGGTAAGGTTGGAAGGGACCTCAAGGATCATCTAGTTCCAACCCCTTGTCATAGGCAGGGACACCTCCCACTAGTACAGCTCACTCAAGGCCTCCTCCAACTTGGCCTTGAACACCTCCAGGGAGAGAGCAGCCACAACCTCCCTGGGTTACCTGTGCCAGTGTCTCACCACCCTCACTGCAAACAACTTCCTCCTAACATCCACTTTCAATCTCCCCTCTGCCAGTTCAAACCCATTGCCCCTTGTCCTGGCATTGCAAGCCCTTGCCAATAGTCCCTCTCCAGCCTTCCTGGAGGCCCCTTCAGATCCTGGAAGGCTGCTCTAAGGTCTCCTGGAAGCCTTCTCTTCTCCAGGATGCAGAGCCCCAACTCTTGTAGCCTGTCCTCATAGCAGAGCTGCTCCAGCCCTCTGATCATCCTTGTGGCCCTTCTCTGGACCCACCCAGTTCCATGTCCTTCCTGTGCTGGGGGCTCCAGAACTGCACACAGGACTGCAGGTGGGGTCTGTTGAGAGCAAAGGGAGAGAATCACCTCCCTTGCTCTGCTGGCCACAAATGTTTCAGATCAAAGTCTATAAACTTGATGTCAAGTGCTAACAGAATTATTACCCTTGGTTTTGAGAAGTTTTTGTAGTGACAATGAAATATAAAGATGCTTTACTGTTCTATTCTCCTCTCTAGCAGTTAGAACACAATATACTTTTCTGCTTTAACAGGGTAGAGTAATGGGAGTGTTCTATGTTAAACACACTCCCAAATGTTTCAGCTCAAAGTCTATAAACTTGATGTCTTTCAACGTTAATGACTACAGATAAGCTGGAGCCACTGTGCGTTTACAAAAGCAATTTTATTAGACCTAAACAGATCACATCACAAATTAGATTTGTATAGTGGCAGAGTACCAGCACTCTGGGAAATACAAGCATGTTAAATTTGCAGACCAGAGAGACAATATATTATAAAAAAAAACAAAACAAAACCAACCAGCTATCATCTATACTTAGTATGCTTTCATATATGTAAAATATGATTAACTTCAGTTGTTCCATATCAATGTGGGTCCAAGCATATCTGACTTGTATTTACTGGGAAATTTAAACAAGCTTCTCACCTGTGAAGTGGTAAACACTTCTGATTCTGTTTTTATTTATTAATTTTTCATGAAAAGCACCAATAGAAAGGAGGAGACCTGTGGACTCTCCCTCTGAAACCGCAGTTTGAGAGCGCTTGTCCTACTGTGAAGCTCAGCTTTAATTTTGTGCCAATGAGATTAATTTGAAGGAGCAGTTGCATCAGTCACTAGGACCCAGGGAGCAGAACAAGTTGCCTCTGGAAGCATCAGTCTTTGCTTCATCACCTGGCCTGATCCCCCCCCAACAGCCAGGGGCTTGGGCAGGACAGTTGCAGGACAACTACAGGAGCAGATTTTTTGGGTGATGCATCACTGCACTTGTTTTTTGTCTCTAAGCATCAAAGCAATGTGTCTCTTTGGGAACCTCGGGGCATGCTCTTCTCTCTCCAGCCACAAGATCAAAGGAACAGTGTCTTCTGACTCATTAAGTATCTCCTCACTTGCAGGGAATTCTGCAGCCTGCTTCTTGCTACCTGTTGGTCTAGTATCCAGTGAGTGTCCTTCATCGTCTCCTAAACCTCCAGGCACAGACATGGAAAAACATTGTAAAGGCAGGGAGCATTAAGACGATTACCAGGAAAGCATTTGCTGGACTGCATCATGCTTCCTGCCAAGGTGGGAAGGAGAGCTACATAACCCATGAGAGTAGCACTGCTTTCAGATAGTGTGTGTGTAGTGGAGGGATAATTAATGTGAGATTATATTTTCAAAAATTAATATTGTTTATTAATATGCAATATTTAGAACTCTCACCACCCCATCCACTAATTTTAATAATCAGTTCTTTGCATCAGTCATGGAAACTTTATATACAGGTTACAACAGGCTCTAGCAATAACTAGTAATAATATCTAACATGAATTGAACTCAATTGAACTAGCAGAGAAGGCTTTGTGGTCAGTGCACCACTTGCGGTCAGTACTCCACTTGCCCACTAGGTGGACTCAAGGAGCTCCTCTCTGCTCATGGCAGAAGGCAATGGTGAGTTACAAGAGGCTTGAAGTATTTACTCACAAAATGTCCTGACTCATGGGGCTGGCTACAGCTTCAGACAGTACCCAAAGGCTTTCAGGGAGTTCTTGTCATCCACTGAGACTTCTGGTTCCTCCTGGGCTGCTGGGGAAAGGAGGCAGACAAGCTCTGACCTGGTCCTGATCTCCTCTGGATGATCTGTGTATCCCCAGGACTTTGTGTCTTGGCAGGAGACCTTCAGGAGCAGGCAGGATGCAATGCCATGTGCAGTCTCAGCACAGTGTCACGCTGGCTGTGCAGAGCCTGTTCCTGGTAAGCTCTTGGAAGGTAGTTTCCAGGCAGTTCAGGATATAAGGCAACAAGAATACAACAGCAGAGCACAGATACAATGGCAGAGCACATTGTGTTACCTGCTCATCTCCTTTTATCAATACAGCCTGAGACCAATGGGCCTTTGGACACAGAACAGCCAGTCAGAATGGCAGTTAGCCAAGCTTGACCATCTTAGGTGAAGCCATAGGCTTGCTTTACCCTTTTTAGGGCAGAGCACAGGCCCTGAACAAGGCATACATAAGCTGAGCCTGTGTACCTTGTTTACCACAGGCTGCAAAGGGCCAGGGTCCCCAGACTCAGTGGCCCCAGGTTCTTTGTCCTCTTTCCCGCATTTTCTCCTCCCCAAAACAGAAGGAGGGAGAGCAGACAAACATGTCTGGGCAAGGCAGGACATGGATAAGCCTATTCTGGCTTGCTTAGGCCTCCCACAACAGTGTGCCTGCAGGTATTCCTTGCAGGAGTGCCTGATGCTGCATCTGTGAGGCAGCAAGTGCATTGTGTTAAGTGTAATTCTGTGTAATGCTGTTGACCACGTGGAAAAGAAGCATTTCAAAACTAGAAAATAAAATTATCTCTCTGAATTCATGCTACTGAAATGAGTAACACAGCATACTGTAAAGTTTTAACAGACATTACTGGCAGAAGCCATTGTTCCCAGGGAAGGAATAACCCTGTGCAAATTCAGGATTCTGTGAGTGAAGATTTGTATTCTACATTTTATGCTAAGGTCAGCCACAGGGGGGGAAAAAAAATATTCTGGAAATGAGTTGTGGATTTTCATAATGGGAGCAATTCAGCACTGGACCACCTTGACATGCATTCTGGTGGGTTTTTCATCACTAGAAATTTCCCTCAAAGTATAAAGTTTTTCATGCAAGACATACACTTACTGCAACAAGTACTGATTTAGGGATGCCCTATGACCTGCACTGTGCAGGAGATTGGTTTCAGTTACTACAGTGGTCTCTTGTGGGGTTACATGTTCTGAGTATAGTACATCTATGCATGTATTTGCTTCAGTAGTTAATTATTTAAGTTTTATTTCCAGTGTTTCCTTTCACAAAATTAAGGTGATGGCACAAGTCATGTTTCCCTAAAAAACAAGCAGCATAGAACAAAAAAAAAAAAAAAAAAAAAAAAAAAAGGGTCTTTGGCTACTTTTCAGCTAAATCAGCCAGCCTTTTAATTAAATCTAAAGGATTAATGAATGTAAACTGGAATAAGAACAAACATGCAAGCAA
Organism: Ramphastos sulfuratus; assembly: GCA_013399055.1. NCBI lineage: Eukaryota > Metazoa > Chordata > Aves > Piciformes > Ramphastidae > Ramphastos > Ramphastos sulfuratus. Next base: position 59,759 of record WBNM01012294.1, read on the forward strand.
TTTGAAAAGATCAGAAATACAGCCAGCAAACTTCAAAACACAGTATTTATGAAGGCCAAAGAAGTGGCTTAAGTTTTAAGAGTGCAAGTTAAAAACAACAAAATAACCTCCAGCAAATTTTCAATGTTAAATTAATTAAACATTTTTATTTATACCATGATGTTGAGAGAATGCTAAAATCTGACACAGGCTGTAGTCCGCTTCAGACTTTGTATCGTTAAGTAGTAGTAATTTCAATGCATATAGAATCATAGAANGAGAATCATCTAAATCTATATTGTAGGAAGTAATATGATAATTTCTAAGAAAAATGTAATGCTTTCCCTCCCCCACAACCAACTATGTATCTATAAAAGTCCATTTTATAATGCTGGCAACTTGTGTAGACAACCTGAGGCTGTTATGAATTCTTTCCTCCAGGTAAAGGACAGGCATGGCAAACAGAACCTGGAATTGATCTGTAACAGTCTTTTGGGTCAGATGTCCTGTCCCCTGAGGCAGGAGGGGGCAACAGTTCTGGTGGATGTAACATCTGTCATCTCTCTCCTTGCCTAACAGGAAGATTATAAAACTGATGGTGAGGAGGCTGATCTGATAATGCTGATCTTGATAACCTTAACTTCTCCTGGGAAGTGCCATGTGTATTTAAGGTATGTGGTGCTGCATCCTGACCTCTGAATCCTACACAGATTTGCAGGATCACTTCACAGAGAGACAGGGAGTGGTGACTGCTCTCTCATTTCACTTGGGCTCTGGCAGAGCCCTGCTGCCCTTGGGAGCACCCTGCAACTGCCACTTGTCAAGAGCAGTGACCTGCTAGGAGGGCTTTAGTCAGAAATTGCCTGCCAGACTTGGAAGCAGATGCTCAGCTGGTGTAAGAAGGGAAATGACACTGACAAGTGACATTGCTTTCTGGCTGCCTGAGGTTCTGCCTCCCACTCAGGAGCACTCGAGGGCTTTCTAAGACATTTATCAACCTCTCTTACCCTTTAAAAGCGAAGGAAGATTTTGGCAGTGGAGTGTGGGTCAAGCTTTCAAACTGCTCTTCAAGGGTTCAGTATTCTGTCTTAATGGAAAATACTAGGTATATTCTAGGTAATGCCACTATATTTACTGATGAGGTGTGAATTGATAGGTCCTGTGTAGGGACAGAAGGAAACTGTTTTCCAGTTGTATCTCCATCATTTACTTTCAATTAGAAGATCAGTGGTAGTTTAGCTAAACCACTGTGGCATGAAGTTTCTGATTCTCTAATTGCAGTTGAGGAGGTAGTTGGGATAAAGCACTAATCTTGCAAGTTTGGAGCAGGAACAGATAACTTCTAACAAACAATCTTTATTCTGAACTAAGTCATGGTCACTGAAGATTATTATTAAATGTGCCAAGAAGAAAATGTAAATTAACATTTGTATCTCAGTATAACCTACTGGAATAATACTCTTGCATTTTAAGGGTTTAATTGAAGTTTAGTTTTTGCCAGTGTAGATGCTTATTTATTTCAGTGGAAACAACATCCTCTTAAAGTGAATATTTGGCTGGTAACATAGGCCTGTCTGAGAGCAAATCCTCTGAGGGAGCTGTAGATCACAACACCCAGGCAAGCAGCTGCACACAAAAGGGTTATTTTCTTGGGCTTTCATTTACCTTTTTAATCCTCTTATTCTTTTCTTTGCAGAATAGTGGAAGGTTTTAAGGCTACAGAATGGTCCTTTCTTTTTAGAATATATATGATTATTCCTTCAAAAAGTTTATGCTGGCCTAACATTTGTTATGTCTGTTTGCTGTCTATGACAGTTTATAAGTAATATAGAAAAATGTGTTTCAAGCCTCACACCTGATTTGGTAAATTTAATCTTACCAGACCACCTGAAACAGGGCCAGTTAATTGATGGAACAGTTTTCATAGCTCTATTTCACACCACATGGCTGCTGCTTCTCTCTGTTGAGGTAACTTACATGAACTTGAAGCAATATAGTGGTCAGCAGTTCTTTTTTCATAAGATCTGCAGGGCAACCTATTCCAGCATCTCCCCACTCTCACTCTCCAGAATTTCTTCCTCCTCTCCTCTGGAGGTTAGAAGGCTGAAGAGCCAGGACTCCCATGACATGCTGCAGCAATATTTCCAACCTCAAATCCAGAGCTGGTTCTCAAGGTTGCTCTGGACCAGGGTCACTCACCTGGTCCCAGCAAAATGCTCCCAGTGCCACCCTTGTGCCCTCAGCATATGATTGTTCTCCCTTTGTGGTAGCACTTCCCAATGTTTAGTCTCTGGCTGCTGTGCTTTCACCATGCCCCTGTCATACCAATCCCATCCCATTACTCAGTGCCCAAACAGCCCAGTGAACCCTGAGTGTTAGCACAGAGCTGGGCAGATGATACAAAAGTGCCACACAAATCCCTAAGCAAAAGAGGAAAGCTGCAAAGGCAGGAGGTGGACACTGGTGGGGTTTTGGGCAAAACCTTTTTGCCTCCTCCAAAATAAGATAGGAAGAAGGTGGAAATGCTAGACCAGGTTACACAGAGATGTAGTGGAGGTTCCATTCCTGGAGATATTCAGGGTCAGGCTTAATGTGGCTCTGGGCAACCTGCTCTGGTTGGTGGTGTCCCTGCTGACTCCAAAGGGGACTGGACAAGATGAGCTTAGAGGATCCCTTCCAGCTCAATGCACTCTGTGATTCCATGGAATAAAAACCATGAAGGAAATTTTTTTCAGCTTGGGTCACCTGGTGACACCAATCACAAAAACTTTAAAAATCATGGATTCAGGGAATGGGATGGTTTGGAAGGGACCTTCAAGATAACCTCCACCCCAACTTCAGCTCCCCAAGGCAGCCCCTGCTCCACCACCATCCTTCATCTTGCCTAAACAGCTTCTCCTCTACCAACACCATTTTCTCACTTACCTCAGAGCCTGGGACAAGACCCTCACTTAGCCAAGACACCACACAGAAGAGCTCAGCTTAAGTAAGGAGGCACAGCCAGCAACCACTGGAGGTAGTAGAATGACCTTCAAGCCTCTGCCCTAGCTAGCCGGGGGGCCACCAGGCCCCCCGGCCTTTGTCCCACTCCCAGTCACCCTGTGTGCATCATGGGGACTCACCAGTGATGATGGGAGGAGGATCCCTCTGCCCAGCTGGGCACAGCTTGAGGGCTGCTGCCTGTCCTGGGCTGCTTATAAAGGGCATGGGCAGGGAAGGCAAAGTGCTCACACCTGGCCTGGGAGGAGACTCCAACAGAAGCCAGGTGCTCTGAGTTTGGGGGGAAAAGGGGAATGTGATGTGGGGTAGGAAAGGGGCAGGTATGGTGGGAAAGGGGAGG